>JADBJO010031546.1:0-16634 GCA_016801955.1 Conus betulinus | reverse complement strand
TCAACAAGATATCTTAATTAGAAAGTACTTGGTTGCTATGAACATGTTTTCTGAAACTTTTCGGCTGCAATTTCTCTTTTCGCTGTATTGACGGGGTCTAAACTTCAAATCACAATAACTTTGCCAAAAATAGTCCGATTTACAAATCTGTCTTTTTTTGTTGGAGAGCATCTTTATTGTAGAATTACAAGAATATAAATAACTCCAAAAACGACCTCTGGTGCAATGTGATCTCATTTGTGTGTGGAGCGTCACATTTGCAAAGCCATTCGTTCTTGTTTTCAAGGTTATGTACCACCAACCTGAGTGAGGAAAGCAGCTTGAAAAATCCAAAAAGCTGGATGTTGTCTATCTTGACTTATCGACTTAGCCTTTTTAAATGCTAGTATAGATTTCATCCAAGGACGGCAAGTTACACTCACACACCCTATGATCTTGGTGGCTGTTTTGACAATCATTTTGAGGGCTGAAAACATCCTCTTTTGACATGTTACCAAACCAGACAACTACTGCAAAAGTTAATACACTTTCAATGATTGTTCTGTAGAACTGGATCAGAATGTCCTTGTTGACACCAAATTTTTTCAACCGCCAAAGAAAAGTACAAGCGCTGCTGGGCTTTCTTAACGATGTTCCTGGAATTTTTCTCCCATTTTAAATTATCAGAAACGATTAGTCCAAGAAATTTAAAACTCACTAATGATTTCCAATGGGTTGTTTTTGATAGTTACTGGGCAAGGGAGCCGTCTTGGTTTTTCTGAAATCTAGAATCTTTTGTTTTTTTGATACATTTAGCTCCAAGTTGTTTTGGTCGCACCAGCTAACGAGCTCGGAAACGTCATATCTGTAGTTAGACTCGTTACCATTCGTGATCAGCCCTTCAAGAGTCGTTTTGTCGGCAAATTTTTTATTTAACCACAGTATTACATTCATGGTGAGTTTTACAATCATGGATGAACAATGAATACAAGACTGGGGACGGAAACACATCCTGGGGGGGCACCAATGTTAAGGGTAAGGGTGGAAGAGAACACATCACCAACTTTAGAAATCTGTGGTCTACATCTGAGGGAATCAAGGATCCAGACACAAACTGATTCAGGGATCAAAAGATGTTTCAAAATCATATAAAGCTTGAAGGTACTATTGTATTAAATGCTGAACTGTAATCAATGAAAAGTATCCTAACGTACGCGTCTGGATCCAAAAGATGCACTCACCCGACACCAGTCTGCCTCAGCCCTTAACAAGGTCTGTTTGATTCACCAGACCAATATGACCACTCACCCAACATGGAGAAATCCCAATTAAAGGAGAAAATGAAGTAGGTCACTAAGTTAAAAACCCAGAGACTGTATTGTGCTACATGCAGAAATTAACCCGTTCAACTGTTTTTATCTTTGCCATTCAGATGAATCGGCAGGGTTTCCACTTCGCCGCCCGTTTCCGGGTTTTTTTTTTTTAAAACTTTTTTTTTTAATAATCAGAAAGAAAATAAGTTACGTATCAAGTGATTATATGACATTTTTTATAGCATAACAAACCTTTCACACAATTCTGACACACTAGTTTCATATATACTAGAAACATGCACAGTAATTTTTTATTAAACAAATGCAGAAAACAAAGAAATGAAAAATAAAAAATAAAGAGAAGATAATGAGCAAGCTAACAAAAAACACACACAAAAACACACACACATGCGCGCACACCACTTGCCCACAACATCACACCACCACTCTCTCTCTCTCTCTTTCTCTCTCAATCAGCTAGGTTAATTCTTCCATGCCAATCTTAGGGTTAACAAGATCACTGCATGAGGTAGGTGGGTAAAGAAAGAGGAGTCCTATGGGGAGTGGCAGGTGGGGGGGGGGGGGGGGGGCAGGTGGGGGGGGGGGGGGCTGGGGAGAGGGCTGGGAGAGGGGGACTGGGGTGACTGAGGAAGATGGAGTGCAAAGGAGGAAAAATGAAAATGAAGTAGGTCACCAAGTTTAACCCAGAGACTGTATCGTGCTACGAAAGCCCTTTATTTATTTTTTTTTCGAATGATATTGTAGCCCAATACATTCCTCAAACTGCTTGAATATTAAAAAAAAAAAATCAAATTCTAATGACTGATTAGGAATTCCGAAGTTGTTTCAGTTAATGGGAATTTTCCTTTTGGGTCTGACTTCATATCCCCAAAAGTCATTCGAAAGAGAATTCGCTACAAAGGAGAGGTTCCGTGTACGAACGAAACGCACATCTCACCCATTAAAAATCCCATAGGCCTACTCTTTTCACGCCAATATAATACCTCTGACCACCACTCCCTGACAACACACACACACACCCTACTTCACCCACTTTCCTGCTCACGTTCCCTCCTCTCCCCACCCCCCCCCCCCCCCCCCCCCCCCCTCCCCCCCTGCTCTTCACTGCCTTAGTACGACATAATCATCAGCATAATGATGTTGGTCGGAAAAATGGAAGAAGAAGAAGACTAGTAATAGTCAGGTCTGTTGGCTGACCTACATTGAAGAAGGCTGAATACGAATGACAAGAACATACAAAGCATGCAACCTGTGTGCCAAATCTAAATGAAAATGAATGGGACAGATTAAAACATCCCCATCTGGAAGATCAAGAGAAGACCAGTTTCACTTACCTTCAATGTAAACACCAAATTGAGAACCAGCAGTCACAGTGGGCTGGAGAAAAAATGGCTGCCAGTAACAGCATAATACGAGTTGCCCGGATGTTGTTTTACAGCAGGCCAACCTGGGAGTCTAGTCAGTCAGCTTAGGTCTAAATGAGAATTTAGATCCCTGATAGCTCAGATGTACACTATATCTCCACTGTTTTTTGAGTTCACACAGTATGTAGGAATAAATCCAGGTTGTTTTGGGTTCGATTTAATCATTATGTGAAAATAAAAACATGGGACAAAATCTCGTGAACATATATCATGCTTACAAAAAGTTATTTCCCATTATGTACTGGTCCCTCTAAGATCTAAATTTACTGTGGTCTCCTTAAGTCATGAAGTACATTGTAAGCTGGAACTCTCAAACGATTGGTCTTTCCTCCAAATCCATTGATCTATAAATAAAACAAAGCCTGGGATCCTCTATAGCTCAGTTGTATTGTCACTGAGTTGAATGACACAGAGAAAAAGAGGGAAACCTTAAGGGGACCAGAAAACGGTAGCCTAACTCTAAAGTACAGTAAAGATTTACCTTAGGGTACCCAAATGTCGACCTAAGTAGGGCTTTGATTCATATATATATATATATATATATATATATATACACAAATAAAAAAAAAGAGAGCCAGCAGCAAGAACTCCAAAAACACCCTGAAGAGAGCAGAGAGCTTGAAACAAGTTTGTGGTGTTTTTTAATCTCCTTTTAATCATATTTTTAAAACTTATATATATATATATATATATATATATATATATATATATATATATATATATATATATATATATATATCATACACAAGAAAAACAAAACAACACCACTTTTCCGGACTGCAAATATTTCGGCGATTGCCTTTATCGATGCTTATTGACAGTGACGCATTGCAGAGACTCATCATCAGTATAATGACGTATTTATATAAACTCTACAATGCGTCAAGCTCACAATGATAACAACGTTCGCAAATTTTCAATTTCTTCCTAAGGCTGGGAGGAGAGGAGAGAGGGGAAAAAAAAAAAAAAAAAAAAAAAAAAAAAAAAAAGAAAGAAAATTCAGGGGGGTGTCAGGCCCCTCACCATCACCCCGACCCACAGCCCCCCCAGATCACCCGACTCCATACACCCATCCAACTCCCCATTCTCACCCCACGTCCATTCACACTCATTCGCCCACCTACACCAAGATCACCCACCCCCACCCTAGCCCCCAAAGTCCCGAATTCCCCAGTCCCTCCCCCCCCCCCCCCCCACGCACCCCCCCTATATATATATATATATATTATATATCTATATAATATAATATTATATAATATACCTTTCTTCATCAATTTCGGCAAATCAGAGAGAGACACTTTGACACTTGGACACTTTGATATTTTATTGTCATTATCAAAGGTCTTATGACAAAGGGGGTGGGGGGGTGGGGGGTGGGGGGTAACAGAGTAATAAAAACATTCCTCCTCCTTTCACTGCAAACAATATAACCCTGCTATTCTCAATGATCAATCAAATCGAAACAAGCATGTAGAACATGTAGAAAACGTAGAAAAGAAGAGTCTTAGGATATTTTCGTAGACACGAGTACTCCTTTATTATTACAACGACAACAACAACAAACATCGACAATGACAACAAAACATACCAAAAGGGAAAATGTAATATTATAGATTAAATTCGACCGTTCACTCAGTCACGCGCGATGACTATATTACTGAACTCCTCCACCTGTTTTAATTTGTATTTTCCACGATTACATACTTTTTTTCAATACACTAATATTGTAAATGTTCCTGTCTGATTTTCATTGCTTGTGCAATGAATTTAGCAACTGACTATAACATAGTCACCAGATGATAACAAAGAAGTAAAATGTTGCCTTTCAAAAACATCCGAAGTGGAAAATGAACATTTTACATGCACTTCATTGTATGCAGTACCTTGAAATAAAAAGTGCTTTTCGTTGTCAGTAGTGAATCCCACATGAAGGGCATGGTGATTCTGTGGATGTTCCATACTCGAACCATCATTTATTTGCATTGAAACCTACAGTTCGTAACCTGAACTTGCGTAATTAATTCTATGCCATTTATCTGTGATAACATTAGGAAACTTTTTTGCATTGTATATTTGTTAAAGGAGAAGAACCAACGATACTTTGCTTTCCATTTTTGAATGCCAATTCTGTTTAAAAGAACAGATGAGCCTACCTTTAAATTCAGCAATAAACTGCTGTTCGTTTCCCATTCCTTGTGTCATCTACACTATTCCAAAACCGTGTTCTGATAGCACCTTCTTAACATCATTAGCCCACTTATTTCTGCCTCTTTCCATTTGTAACAGCATCATGTCATAAGCTTTCCTGCACAAACGTGATTGTGGAAGCTTCAATATTTACAACCAATACCTAACACAGTAGTCGGGAGGCTGAAATCTGTAGCTTGCAAAAAAAAAAGGTTCACTAAACCTTTCGGGTTACAAGCATCCAACTGGTCTCTGACACAGGGCACTGTAACCTAGGTGGATGGACATTTTGATTTTGGCTTGTACAGCCGCCATGACAGTTTTCAAAATGGCCGCCGAAATACCTGCAAAGAACCATATCTCGGGCATTTCAATCCAAAAATATCATCAGAAATTGGATATTAGCGGTGCTTTTTGTGTTGGGTTATATGATGATACGTCGAAAATGTACGTATGTTTGCATGTTTCCCGATTTCCCTGCAATTTTATGCAATTACATACATTTGTGATCTTAACTGCAGAACAGTGATGTCAGACAAATAGGAAACACAGAAATTATACAAGACAGACGCCACTGTGTCTTGTTTAATTTCCAAGAATACATTTACTGCAAACAGTTTCAGAATAAGCATGCAATCTTCATGTACGAGCTTTTAAGTCATCATTTCTGCACCAATCATCCCCAGCTTGGTCAGAAAGAACATGTAAAACATTCTTTATACTCTTCAATAGAATTTAAAGTCAAGAATGAATTTCACATCTTGTGTTAAGCAGCAATCGCTCATCAACAGTTCGTCAAGAATTCAGTTTCATTTACAGTGAACATCAAATAACAACATAGCCTGAAACATAATGCAAGTTTAAACTGCAAAGAAATGTCATTTCTGCATATGTTTGCATAATGCACAACTTTGGTGGCACCAGTCGCCAAACTGCAGTTAAAGTCTGTATTGACATTCTTCAAACTGCAGTCTTGAATGGTCAGTCCAGTGAGTGCAGGACTTAGTTTCGCTGCACTGCCACAGTCCATGGATTTCTGCAGTCTTTTGCAGCGGCATGCTTTTGTGCATCCCATTTCACGGGATGCACACTTGCAGCGTGTTGTGGCGCAAGGTGTACACCCACAAGCTGTCAGCTCAAGACACAGCGCTGTTGATGGTTCATGAGTCAGCAGCAGGGGTTCAAGAACCTCACTCCCCATTCTCTTTTCACAAGTTTCCAGCCACCGTCAACGACTGGGGGGTGGCGCGGATGAACTTCGAGTGCTCTCTTCCACACCATGTCTGAAAGTGAGATCGTCTGATGTGAAGTCTCAAAGACATCTTGTCTGGGTGGGAGGTTCTCAATATTTTGTTGACTTTGTGAAAGAGATCGTATCTCAGCTAGTGTGTGGGGGTATGGTCAGTGGCTGGACTGTGCAATCTACATACAAATGACTCTGCATCTGACAGAACATTCTCATCAGGAAAGTCCTCCCTTCCCGGGTTTTCAAGAAGATGGGAAGACAGGCCAGGCAGAGTCTTGCCAACGCCAGCAATGGCCTGTGGTATCTGATGGCATGGAGTGCGAGCACCAGTGCCAGCAAACTGGCCTGTGGTATCTGATGGCATGGAGTGCGAGCACCAGTGCCAGCAAACTGGCCTGTGGTATCCTGATGGCAGCACCTAGAGTGCGAGCACCAGTGCCAGCAAACTGGCCTGTGTATCTGACGGCATGGAGTGCGAGCACCAGTGCCAGCAAACTGGCCTGTGGTATCTGATGGCATGGAGTGCGAGCACCAGTGCCAGCAAACTGGCCTGTGGTATCTGATTGCATGGAATGCAAGCACCATGTGCCAGCAAACTGGCCTGTGGTATCTGATGGCATGGAGTGCGAGCACAGAGGCCCTCTGTGGGTCAGTGAGATTGATCAGAAGCACAGGGATAAACTGCTTCTTTCGAGCTGTCCCAGCTTGGATCCAGACCACCTACTGAGATGTGACCGATGGGCAGCAAGAAGAGCAAGAACATCAGTTTCACGAGTGACGACGGTTGTTTGGTGATATCCCTTCTCACTGGCCTCTCTTGCCTGGAGAATCATGCACGCTTCTACCTCTTCATGCTCATCTGAGGACAGCTGTGAAAGATCTCTCCCTCATAATGACCAGACCTTTGAAGCATCTGTGAATACTCTACTCAGCACTAGCTCTCTGTAGCCTGGGTCATTCTGGAACTTTTCTACCAGTTCTGTACAGAGAAAGTTTTTCAAACTGGCTTTGTTTTCACCCAAAGAGATAAATCTGCCCCACTGCCCAAACTGCTTGACGTCTAGACTGCACATTTTCTTCTGACTGCTTTCCTGATCAGTTGTCAGTTCTCTTGCTCAGAGCTGCTGGTTTCATAGTCTGGCGATTGTAACTGTCAAACACAAGGTCAACCCTGATACAGGAGTTGGAGAAAAGGTTGTTCACACAGTCTACAAGTCATTTCCCCAAGTCTTTTCGCTCCTGCCCGATTCCCCCAAGCTTGTAGCATTGCCATGCCATCAACTATGGTGCACGTTGGGTTTGGAGGTGGTATAGCATTCTGTGGCAGATCTTTCTGCAGAACTGTGCTCAGATCATCGTTGTTTTTGAGGCGGTCACAATCTGTGGTCAGCAGTTGCCAGTGAAAGAGGCACTGGACAAAGCTCTTGTTCCAACATCTTTGTGATGTCAACAGGTCTGCCTGCTGCCATTGCTGTTTTCACTCGCTTGAAGAGATCTCTGTCTGCCTTGGTGCCCACGGTTTTCTCCTTCCCGGCTTTGACTTCATGCGTGGACATGCTCTCAAAGGGTGTTCAGTCGCTTAGTCTTGATTCACTCATGGCAACTCTGCTTGGCAAGTGTGCTCTGCACACACTCTGAGATGACACACTTTCCAGTTTTATTCTGCTGTTAGCAAGTCATGAGTCACAGCAACCCTGGCAACGTCACCAGTTGTGAGTGAAATGATCTCTGGTAATGTGCAGATGAAAGATTGAAGATTTGAATGTTGAACATCTTCGTGGTGTCTTTGGCCAGTTGGTCATATTCTTTAATTGTCACGCAGCACCTGTCCTTTGCTGTATCCGTTCGTGTCATACCGAACAGGCCGTCAGTTACCCTTTCTGCCTTGTTGATATGCGTCTTCCTCGTCTCTTTTGTCACAAATTCCCCAGCCATAAAAGCCTGGTATATCTCAGGTGGTGCCGTTGGCAACATCTTCATGTCTGCCAGGAAGACAGTTATAGATGATAATGAATACTTACATAGCGCCTATCCTCGGCTAGACGCCAAGCTCTAAGCGCTTTACAATCAACACTCGTTTACACAACGGGCTGCCTACCTGGGTAGTGCCGACTGAAGAGCTGCCAGCTGGTGCTTCATTCAGTCGTTTCCCGTGTCATCCAGTCAGTATCGTTCAATATCGATCACTCATTTCCTAATTTCCTTCATTCTTTCCATTTCTCACTCAGGGTGCATGCACTGTGTAACGTGTCATCCATACCAACGGCCAAACTGGCCCTACTCTTCCGAATGTTGGTGATGGGATTTTACGTGTGTGCAAGACGTTATGCGTGCGTTCACACACGGAACCTCGGTTTATAATCTCATTCGAAGGACTGTATGGGAAATGGAGTCAGAACCAATGTTAACTCCGAGGGAAAAATCCCCCTGTACCGAAAACGCCCCGGCGGAGGTTCGAAACCCGCAACCCCAGGATCATCAAGATTGTGAGTCAGGCGTTCTGCCAACTGAGCTATTCCGGCTCCCAAATGATATAAAGTGTCTAAACGTTTGCATCAAACGCCATCTTCATCATCGTCATCATCATCATCATCACCATCATCATCATCATCATCATCATCATCATCATCATCATCTCTCTCTCTCTCTCTCTCTCTCTCTCTCCTCTCTCTCTCTCTCTCTCTCTCTCTCTCTCTCTCTCTCTCTTCACTTCCCCAGAATTCTGATAAGGTGCTCAACAGATATTCAGTTATAGATGATACAGTATAGTGGTAGTGGTGAAAGGTTCCAAACTAGGGCAGCATCTCAGCAAATGATGACAGGAACAACGCTCAGTCCCCATCACGGAGAGCGTACATGAATCTCACGAGAATGGCCACCAGTTTCATGTAGGTCCTCCGTATTGAAAGGTGGCATTCTCAAAACAGGACCCTTGAAACTGATCAAACAAAACGCTGACTTCTTCAATAGATGACAGATAGTTCTCTACAGAGGACTGGATCTCTCTGTCATCTTAGCGTGCGAAACCCTCAGCAACTCTTTTGGCTGCATCCCTGAGGTTTTCACTGATCACCCTCACATTCTCTGCTGCCTATTCTTGGAAACGCGTCCTAAGAACTGACCAGAGTGCTTCAAAACTGAGCTTGTGCACACGGATTGCACGATTCCATCCCTCCCTGCATGATGTTTTCTGCTGTCCCTTCACCCAGGACTCCACTTTCTATCCAGATAGCTTCCAGGCTGATGAAGCCATGCGCCCCCCGCCCAAGACTGCAGAAGTTTTTCTGTGTGTGAAACCCCCCTAACATGACAAATCATTGCAGCTCTCTGACTTGTTTCCACTGCACCAATTTTGCTTTGCAGTACAACTGCACATCAACAGTTATTACAGTGCACTTCTTCCAGGGGAAGAGAAGGAGAAGGAAAGACCCAGGTCCGCAGCCCAGCAACGCAGGCCGGATCTACACCAGCCCACAATGCCACGGATCCTGTAGACCACGAATCGGACTAATTAGTCATCAAAGGGCGTGCCGCCCATCTCTGGCGGGAACTTCCCACTAACCTTCGCAAGCAAAGAAAGAGCCAGTCAATCAACAGTGGGCCTCTCTTCTAAGTTTCTTGGTCATTGCATCACAGTTTTGCATTACTGTCCACACTGTAGAGAACTCATGAGCTGGGGCATTCAAATGTGCACTGGACCCATTACTGTCAGTGGCGTATAAGAAGAATACATCTGGTTGAAACCACTCCATCCTGGGACAGCCTGATCAATTGGCTGATGCTGTCAGGCTACGATGCATGCCAAGTCCTTTGTGTTTGCCTCAACAATCCTGTGCTCATTGGGCAAGTACCATGTTTCTTCACTGCACTGTGCAAACACGGGTTCTGGCTTTGAATTGTTCATGTTGACATCTTGAACGTTAGTCATCTGTGTGGGTGCATGAAGAACTTTGGGGCAAGCCTTCTCGATCCAGATGTCCATTTCTGGTTCATTTGGTACTTTGCATCAGACAGCCATGTACTGGCTGGCATGAAATGTCTCTGTGCCACTCAGCGTTTCTGCAAGGATGACTAACAAATGAATCATTGGTATGTTCCATGCAGGAAGTTCCTTGGAATCATAACGTTGCCATTGTTCTGATAATGTTGAACAATGTCATTTGCAAGAGCTGTGTCTGCCCAAAGGACAGTGTCATAGGACACAGAGTGCCCTGCATGCAGCATGAAGAAGATTCACAAGGTCTTTAGACCGTGTGGCCTGGTGAACCGTGAGGCAAGGACCAAGGTGCTTAGGGGTTTATTTTCCTTCCTTTGGATATTGCGAAAACACTGTCTTGACAAATGCTGAGGACCCGGTTTTTGTGTTTTCCATTCCTCCTTCATGTTCATTGTCGTCCTGCTTTTCAGATAGGTCTCCTGCGCAAAGAAGATTGATCAAAATGTACAAGCTCTCAGGTACTACCTTTTCAGCTTGCTCTTGTGTAAGTCACCAACAATACTATGTCCTGGGGTGTGCTTTACATTATCGTGAAATTGAGAGCAACTCTGTATACACCGTGATCGAAAGGAGGGTAGGGCTGTGCCAGATCCTGTATTGGGAGTAATTCATCGTGATTTAAAGTAGGATAGGGCAGTCACAGAGACTAAAGGAGAAGTAACACATTGTGACTGAAAGGAGAATAGGGTTAAGATAGAGCCTGAAGGAGAAGTAATACATCGTGACTGAATGGAGAATAGGGTGATGATAGAGCCTGAAGGAGAAGTAATACATTGTGACTGAAAGGAGAATAGGGTGATGATAGAGCCTGAAGGAGAAGTAATACATCGTGACTGAATGGAGAATAGGGTGATGATAGAGCCTGAAGGAGAAGTAATACATCGTGACTGAAAGGAGAATAGGGTTATGATAGAGCCTGAAGGAGAAGTAATACATCGTGACTGAAGGAGAATAGGGTTATGATAGAGCCTGAAGGAGAAGTAATACATCGTGACTGAAAGTAGAATAGGGCTGTGACAGAGTCTGAAGGAGAAGTCATACATCATGACTGAAAGGAGAATAGGGCTGTGGTAGAGCTTGGGGGAGAAGTAATACCTCGTGTTAGAAAGGAGAAATGGGCTGCGAGAGGGCCTGAAGGAAAAGTAATACATAGTAGTTGAAAGGAGAATAGGGCTGTGTTAGAGCCTCAAGGAGACGTTATACATCGTGATTAAAAGGAGAATAGGGCTGTGTTAGAGCCTCAAGGAGACGTAATACATCGTGATTAAAAGGAGAATAGGGCTGTGTTAGAGCCTCAAGGAGACGTAATACATCGTGATTAAAAGGAGGAGGGGCTATGACAGAGCCTCAAGGAGACGTAATACATGATGAATGAAAGGAGGACAGGGCTATGATTGAGCCTCAAGGAGAAGTAAGACAACGTGATTGAAAGTAGATAGGGGCGGTGACAGAGCCTTAGGGAGAAATCCTGAAGGAGAAATGATACATCGTGATTGGAAGGATAGGGCTGTGGTAGATCCTAAAGGAGAAGTAATACATCGTGACTGAAAGCAGGATAGGGCTGTGGTAGAGCCTGAAGGAGAGTAATACATCGTGACTGAAAGGAGGACAGGGCTGTGGTAGATCCTGAAGGAGAAGTAATACATCGTGATTGAAAGCAGGATAGGGCTGTGGTAGATCCTGAAGAGAAGTAATACATCGTGACTGAAAGCAGGATAGGGCTGAGGTAGATCCTGAAGGAGAAGTAGATACATCGTGACTGAAAGCAGATAGGGCTGTGGTAGAGCTGAAGGAGAAGTAACATCGTGATTGAAAGCAGGATAGGGCTGTGGTAGAGCCTGAAGTTAGTCGCATTCCGATTCCTCTTTTTCTGTTGCATGTTATTGTTTTTGTTTGAACTTCTCTTTGATTAGAAAACTTGTGATAAATGGATACATATTCCACACGGATCTTTCGTTTTAGTTTGATCACGAGCTCAGAGTCCCACAGGTGGTCAAAACTGTATGAATGTGGAAGAAAACAACTGTAGCCGTTGGGCATTGACACGTTGCCAGTGGCTTCTTTACATTGGTCAGCGCTGTAAACGGTCAGTCACCCCAGTTGGAAATCCAGCTTGGTTTGTTTGGGGGGTTTTTGCATATATTTTTTTTAGTAACATATTTTTTTTTCACAATTGTGGTCCATGTCCGTTCAAAAAAAATACATTTCAGAAACTTGCACTCAAGAGATGTGAATGATAAGAGTCATATGATCTTGGGAGAGAGAGAGAGAGAGAGAGAGAGAGAGAGAGAGAGAGAGAGAGAGAGTGTGTGTGTGTGTATTATGTGTTGTATGAATGTCCTTCACACACACACACACACACACACACACACACACACACACACACACAGACAGAGAGAGAGAGAGAGAGAGAGAGAGGCCCATTTGAAGGGGAACGAGCACAATCATTCACACTAAATGTATGAAACAATGAGTTATCAGTTATCAGGAAAACGACAACACAACAGCAACAACAACAACAACAAACAACAAAACAACACACAACAAGACTATCTAAGACGTCATTATTTCTCTGATCTTAAACAATATCTTCCAAAGCTGGACAAAGGAACATAAAATGTATTTCATTTTCCTCACCTTGCATACACAATGGACATACCAAGTCATTTTGTCTATGTTGTCTGTATCTGAAAGTAATGAGTCCTTATGTCAGAAACACCACTCTCTGAATTAGCAATGGATCTTTTCAGATGCATATCCAAATCAAATTTCAAATAAGGCTGAGTACAACGAAAACTGGAATAATTTCTGTACAAATCATAACGTCCACTACTTTGTATATGATCGTCCCACATTTGCCATCTACAGTCAATCAACCTTTGTCTGAAAACATGAATAAAACTGGGTTTGATTTCCAACACCCTGTGACAGCCAGACATCCCCAAATCCGTGCTTACACAGAAAACACACGACATTTGAAACCCAGTTTGTTTTTCCCTTTACATCTAATTTGAACAACATTCATAAGACTTACGAGGCAATCTATAATGTTCCATGTGTAAAAGCTTTAACCAATACTGAACACATCTAATGGCCGAACAAATGAACAGTGGATACCTATTGGTCTCCCCATACACCAAATCATTAGAAATACGCCTGTCAAAACCTAGAAACCTCTTCAAAGCAAATAAATGTACTGCCTCGCAATGAACAACAGCACTATCCAAACCCCAAATTTCAGCCCCATACATCAAAACAGGCTGTATTTGGGAAATCAAATATTTTTAGAAATAGCTCAAGCGAATTGTTATTCAAGCAATCAATCTTTTCATGACACATATCAAAACATTCTTTGCCCTACATGCAAGATCTTTACAGGCAAAGGTAAAAACTAGGCGTGTAGAAAAAAATAGATCCCTAAATATTTATATACATTCAGCACAGGTATAGTAAGTCCGTTATACATCCATCTTTCCTTGCTGCCAAATAACCCCCCTTTCGAAACACCACGATGTTGCTTTTATTCATGTTTACTTTCAACTCTAATGAAGAGGCAGCCCTGCTCAGATTATTTAGCTGACGCTGTAAGCCAACTATCGTTTCTGAAACTAAAACAACATCATCTGCTAATAGTAGGATAAACAATTCTAAGGCATCTTTCTGGAAATCGTCCACCATGAAGGCCATTATTGATAACCTCAATGTAAGCTCATTAATGAATATAGAAAATAGCACAGGACTACAAACATCACCTTGTTTTACCCCAGCAAAACAATTAATATAATCTGTCAAATTGGAACCACTTCTTACCCTAGTCCTAACAACTTTGTACATGGCTCTAATACAGCCAAATAATTTCCCCTTAATACCATTTTTTTAATAATACAGTCCATAAGAGCTTTCTATTGATGGAGTCAAAGGCTTTTTCAAAGTCAATAAACGCAACATAAAATTTACGATTCAATGAAAATTGTTCTGAACAAACGCAAGAAGAGTAAACATATGGTCGATAGTAGAGTAACCCTTTTTAAACCCAGCCTGATGCTCCCCCGTGATATTATTACATTCAATCCATTCCTGCAATCTGTTGTTAACAACAGTGCTATACACTTTACAGCTAACATCAACCAAAGAGATACCTCTGTAATTATTAGGGTTATCTACGTCGCCTTTCTTGAATAAGGGCAAAGTTACAGACTCTGTCCAGCCTTCTGGGAAGATGCCCTCATCAAAAATTCTGTTGAAAAGAACTAGTAAAAAGTCAACAACTTGAGGTCCAGCATACTTCAACAATTCACCAATAATAGAATCAGGTCCTGCTGATTTGTTAGTCTTAATTTTCCGCATGGCAAATAGAATTTCTTCTTTAGAAATGGGACGATTGAAATGCTCGTCTTCTCCCTCATCAGTAACAAGAGAAAGCTCATCATCACTTAAATCATCTTTACCTAACAAACGTTTAAAGTGTGCTCATACCATGTATCCAGGGATATATATATTCTTAGTATATTTTCTTTTAAATGAAGCACTTTTTAATGTTTTCCAAAAACTCCTGCTGTGACGGAAGAGATCTGATCATGTTATCTAACAGGTTTTTATTGAAATTTTTCTTCTTCTGCTTCTGAAGGTTTTTATATTCTCTTCTTGCAATAACATACTCACTTCTGTCACCATCGTCCAAAGTACGAAGCCATATTCTCAACAATTTAGCGTTTTTCTTTTCATTACCAAACAATCACTGTCAAACCAATCATCTTTTTTAGCACCGTTTCTTATTAGCACACGTTTTATCATACATTCAGCACTGCTTTTAATACAATCATTAACAATTCTAAAGCTTTATCTACATCAACATTGATCAGTTCTAAAGCCTCATTTAATTTTGAGCACATTTCTGCTTTACACAAATTGTCTCTGTAAGTCGACGCATAATCTTCATTCCATACAAACTTATCGAATACTGTTGCCTCAACATTCTCCATTGATCTATCACTATTTCTTGTTGTAATGTCAATGTGAAATTCAATAGGTAAATGATCGGATTCTATACGTTCCGAAACAAACAAATAACATGAATCACAAAAAGTGGAGAAAAAATCTTTAGATACGAGAACATAATCATTAACGCTGCTACCGCTGTCTGAAACGTATGTATAGCAACCATGGCGGTCGCCCTGACATACACCATTCAAGATGTACAAATCAAAAGCAACGCAAAGATTTAACAATAACTTACCGTAGTTATTCAACACATTGTCATAAGAACATCGATCTGTGCAAGGTGGCTGGCTTTTTGTTTGCAAACAGGAATCGAAAACATCAGCAGACAAGTCAGGAGAAAAATTTGCCGTCCTGCTGTTCAGATCGCCACACAATACTATATCAAATGTCACCAAGTGAGCACAAGCAGTCAACCAAACATTCTTCCAACATGGAAATACCATTATCAACATTAAAAGAATTATAGAAAGGAGAACCTTCAGGCTGAATATACGTACAAACCAAAGCAATATTTTTCAGTGTACCAAAAAAAACGATTTTTCAATTAAAAGAAAGACGCACACGTTTGAGCTATCAACTTCTACATATGATATGAAGGGAACCAATTCTTGTTTTATCAAACAAAACGAGTCCTCCAGATCGTCTCCCCTGATGACAGAGTTTTACAGCAGGTTTAATAAAGGCTTTATACCCAACAAACATGTCCATGCTAAATGTTTCAACGAACGTTTCTCCAAAGCATAAAAATCAAAACCACAGGCATAAGAAATAAATGCATTGTCAAAAACCTTTGAGAGTAAACCATTCACATTCCAACAAAGAAAGAAGCTTGAATACTTTATTATGGCATACAGGCGCATCCAGATCCCGGTTGTCAATATAAATGTGATCACTATCAAGTACACCGTTTTCCATACATGCATTAATTTCGCTATCAACATCATCATATTTGGAAAATCATCATTCAAACGGCTGGAAAAATCATCATTCAAACGGCTATCATTGAAACTTCATACGAATTCAAGCGTGTACCAGTGCCATCGCTCACACCGTCCACAACACTGTCGTCAAAAACACGTGCAAAGCGGCTACTGCCACGCGTGACAGGATCCGGAGCAGCCAGACTTTCCACCGGTGTCAAGTTATCTTTTCTCCCTCTTGAATTAACACCTTTATCATCGCAAGAGGACCGGCCAAAACCCTATTTCAACTCTTTTAGCTGACCAGAAGCATCAAGTCCGAACCTCTTGCCATCAACAAGGAGATGGTCAAAGACCATCGCAGCTCTCTTACCACTGTTCCTTGCGTCTTTCAGATGTGGAGTGAGCTTACGTCTTATTTCACGGACCCTGCTTGTAAAGTCTTCGCCGACAAAGACATTGGTTCCTTTCAACTTGGTCTTAGCTTTCAAAATGTGTACTTTGTCCTTATATGAGGAACATCTGGCAATGATGGGGGAGTCACGC
>JADBJO010031545.1:15000-16634 GCA_016801955.1 Conus betulinus | reverse complement strand
AACCACTTTGGCCAACACAGACTGCTGCAAAACAACAACAACATGTCAAACTGTGTGCAAATGAACGCTGATCTTCAGGCCAAATACCTAACATGACATGGCATGACATGACATGCCTTGTGACAATGCAAAATATAGATCTGTCGTAGGGCACGACTGCTCCACTGTCTTGTTTGCTGGGCTTTTTTTTTTTTTTTTTGTCTCTCCTTATCTCTCTCTTTGCTTTTTCTTGGTGGATTGTGGGTTCATCTTCTTCCCGTCACATCATCCTAGGCTATCGTTATTATCAACGAGACACCAAACGAAAGGGGAAGAGGGGGCCAACGACGACTCTTTGAGCAACGAGACACAAACCATCCCGCTCAGGAAAATGGGTGGCCCTGAAAAGGGCCTAGTTAGTTTGGGGGTCGATTTGGGAGACAAGCAGACGCGCGCAGGTTTACTTGCTGCTGGTGTACTTGGTCACCGCTTGGTGCCCTCACTGACGGCGTGCTTGGCCAGCTCACCTGGCAGCAGCAAGCGCACAGCCGTTTGAATCTCGCGGCTGGTGATGGTAGAGCGCTTGTTGTAGTGGGCCAGTCTGGAAGCTTCGGCAGCGATTCTCTCAAAGATGTCGTTGACGAAGCTGTTCATGATAGACATGGCTTTGCTGCTGATACCAGTGTCTGGGTGCACCTGCTTCAGCACCTTGTAGATGTAGATGGCATAGCTTTCCTTCCTTTTCCTCTTGCGCTTCTTGTCCCCGGTGCGAACGGCCTTGGCCTTGCCGGCCTTCTTGGCGCCTTTCGAGCTCACTTTCGGTGGCATGCTTTGACTACAGTCGTTTGCTCTGTCGAGAAATGCCGCCGCCGACCCCGGGCTGGGAATTTATAGTGGCTGAGTTCGCTCGGCGGCTGCGCGCCTCACGGCGTGAACGCCGTTGGTTTTCCTGTCGCACAAGGCAGGGCCGTCAGCGAGGCTCTATTCACATGCGCGTCCGTAACCGGCCCCACACTCGCTTGCTGAAAGCGCCCAACACACTTTGCTACGTAGAGCACGTTCTGTACCCGTCGTCATCGTCATCATGTCTGGTCGCGGCAAAGGAGGAAAAGTCAAGGGAAAGAGCAAGTCCCGTTCTTCCCGAGCCGACTTCAGTTCCCCGTGGGTCGTATCCATCGTCTCCTGCGCGCAAGGGCAACTATGCCGAGCGTAGTAGGCCGGAGCTCCCGTCTACCTGGCCGCTGTGCTCGAGTATCTGGCCGCCGAAGTGCTGGAGCTGGCAGGAAACGCTGCACGCGACAACAAAAAGACCAGGATCATCCCCCGTCACCTGCAGTTGGCCATCCGTAACGACGAGGAGCTGAACAAACTCCTGTCAGGCGTCACCATCGCACAGGGTGGTGTGCTGCCCAACATCCAGGCGGTGCTCCTGCCCAAGAAGTCGCAGACCAAGGCCCCAGGTGGCAAGGCTTAAGCAGCCTGTCTTCCTTGCTCCACCCGGCTTCCATTTTCAATTTCAGGTCCTTTTCAGGACCACCTCCCTTTTCCTCAGTGGGCTGGAACAGTTCTGTGTTGCTCAAGAGTTTCGCACTTGACAGGCTGCGTCATCCTACACAAACAAAACGTACGCACACACACACACACACACTGACTGA
>JADBJO010031544.1:0-16637 GCA_016801955.1 Conus betulinus | reverse complement strand
AGAAAGGGCCCGTTTAGCTTTAGAGTAAATCAGAAAGAATGAAAAGCAGTGGATCAATTCTTATTTTTCACTTTTTTTTAAAACTCAGAAGTATCACATTGGGCAGTGTCACCAGTATCTGAATTTTTTAACAAGAAGAAAAAATGCATTGATTTTAATTGACTACAATCTGGATTATTTGTAAACCATAGCTCGAATATGTTAGATTGGTATATATTACGACCCGAATCCAATGAGCAAAACAATCATAAAGATAAAAAACTGGAGGGGGAGGGCTGGGGGGGGGGGGGGGGGGGGGGGAGGGGGGCTGGGCTGCGCTTTCTGTGAACGTTTTCCCATTCTAATAAGCCTGTTTCAGAAAATAGCTATGGTAAAGAACGCCTACTTTTTTCCATTGCAAATACAGCCACTTTTTCTCAGTTTATAGGCTATGCAAAAGAGAAAGTAAAATTTCATTTGAAGCGCACGCGAGAACAACGATCAGGACACTGACTGTCTGCATTACAGGGTGCCCTAGCGCACTGTTTCATACCTACGTATGCTTTGCTAGTGTGGCAAAATGACAGTCGGAGATTGAGAGAAGAAAGGGGGTAGTAACAGATGAAGGAGTATGGTAGTGGGGCCGTGCCGTAATGGTAATCGTAGGAGATACGGTGGTAGGAGAGATCTGCCAGGCCTTATGGATTAATGTGGCAGGCGTGGTAGAGACTGGCCTTTTATGAGTGTTTTGTGACAACTTCTCTGAGTGAGAATGTAAATAAGAGTGTCAGAGTCGCACACCCACTCAGTCTTTTTTCATGGAATCTGGCAGAGTGGCTGGACCAACGTTTCCTCAGACACTATACAGCATTGTCTCTATCCAGCCGGTATTCTGGTGGTGGCAGATATATTTGAATAAGTGAGGTGAACTCTATGGGGGTTGTATCCCTTCTTTTTGATGGTGCCAGAATCTTCCTTCAGATGACGTCACAGAGAGTCGAAGAATTTCCTGGTTCCGTGATGTCGGGAGTCCAGCTGAAGCTAGAAACATCTTGGTTTTGTTCATCGTACTCTGAAAGTGAATGTAGTTCGTGCTAACTCACACCACACACCACACACACACACACACACCACACACACACACACACACACACACCGACACACACACACACGAGAGAGAGAGAGAGAGAGAGAGAGAGAGAGGAGAGAGAGAGAGAGAGAGAGAGAGAGAGAGAGAGAGAGAGAGAGATTGGGAGTAGTAAAAAACAAAATTTTGGGATAGGAAGTAGAAAGACAATTAGGAAGTAGAAGAAAAAAAAAGGAATCCTTTTGACAGACTAGGGAACTTTGAATTTCTCCTAAGTTAACACAGTAAACTGAAATAAATTACCTGAAACATTGTAACAATCATACGAAGTGCAGAGGTTGGGTGGTAATGGCTCCTCACATCACGCCAAAATTTCTGTAACCTGCAGGGTTCCCTCCTCCACAAGCACTGTTCGATCCTCTATATATCTTGCAAATGTGTTGCTATCAGCCGCTGACCAGAAGGACCCGATACACTCAGTCTGAGAGGGTGGAAACTACTGAGACTGATGTAGAGGAACGTGAGCATCATCACGGTGCCAGAAGGAATAGTGATGCTCATATCTGCCTTGCAGAGTTTATTGATTTGGAAACCAAGATCTGGCACCCAGATTAAGCACACTTGCACATCTGGTACAGACATGTCTTTGAGTGAGCAGAATAAAAAAAAAAAAAAAATAACTAGGGAAGTAACTAACGAACGAACGAAGAACGAATTGACTGACTGACTGACTTACGAACTAACTAACTAGGGGAATAACTACCCAGCTAACTAATCGACTAAGTAGCCGACTGACTAACTAACCAACTAATTAACTAACTAACAATGCAACTAACTAGCTAACTGACTCGCTGCCTAGCTCGATGATAAACAACTAAACTAAAACAAATAATATAACTATTTTTTTAGGGACTAGCAACACAGAAGGATATTACAAATTCTTTCCTCTTAGTCAGCCTTCGACGTCATTTTGAATAAACAACGAAACTGTTGACATAAGAAATGAATGATTCCAGTGTATACTTAAATACAAATAGATACGTGAAGATTTTATCCAGGACTGCTAGCCCCGTTGCTAATGTTGGGACACACTGTGCTCTTTCCATCATCTAATGCCTGTTCTAAAGCAATTATCCTCATGCCAAAATCCACAAAGAGGGAGCGTTCGAAGAGGGAGGAGAGGAAGGAGTGAGACGAATGGAAATAAGTCACACAAACTTAATTTCCATCTTGTTGAAGACAGCCCAGCACAGATACCCGTAGTAAAGTGCTGAAATCATTCCCCATCAAGTGCGAAAGGCACGTGCCTAAAGCGTCCAAAGTGCCCAAATCAGGACTGACCTCCCTCTCTGTTCGAAAATCACTCCCTTCTTTCGAAATGGTTTATGTGTCCCAAACGACAAAGTATATAAGTCAAAGCATCCCATGCCTGAATTTGAGGGAGGAGTGATTCTGGACCTGAGCCAGAACTACTCCAAAATCATTTTGTAGGTGAGCGATTTAGGACATGGTCCTGAGGCACCGATGAGGTGAATGTACACCAGTTCCCAAATTTACCAGTCTTATGTGACAGGATGGTGGAAACGGGCACATGCTGATATCACTTAGTGAAATATTTGTAAACCATGTCGCAAATCACTCACACGGGAGTGATTACGAAACCGAGTAGGCAGTAGTTTCGGCTAAGGTCCAGAATCATTCTTCTCTCAAATATGAGCTCATCAGTCTATGTCTCATGAAACAGCTCGCGATTTCAGGTAAAAGAGGACCAGAACCTTGAAGGCAATGGCAGAGACAGCTGCGAAGAATTCCAGCTGGCTCTGGTCGAGGAGGGAAAAAGTGAACTTCATAAGGCTTAAATTTCCCAGCATGGAACAGTGTCCAATAGCAGTAGGGATAAGATAGCCATCTAAAAATACGTCTTGAGTCATCCACCCATCTAGAAGTCCTGGTTCGATTCCAGGCGGCACCACGAAAAAAAGTGTGACAGCAGAGGGGCATCTAGAAGTCATGATCTGTATGTGGCTGGTCCCTTAAAGTGTAAAGAGTCCAGGGCCGAATCACTTCACAGGGGTGCATGTTTTCACCGAAGTCCCTCTGCTGTCAAAACTCTACCAAGAGTTCTTCCTACAATTAAGGCCACGACCAGCTAAAAGTGTCGCACTGAAGGATTAGCTCAGACATTCAACTAACAAACATTGGAACACATAACGGCCTACAATGCATTCAAAGTAGTTTTGGGTATTTTACATATCTTAATTCAAGGCCTATTCCTCAGTTAATGATGAATGTTGGAATTTCATAACCTTTTCCGCGCTGTGCACAACAATATGTAATATCGCTCTCTGGACTTGACTTCCGCTCGTTGAACTGAGCGGACGTGTTTTCGTTCTGCTCTCTCGTCTGGTCTACAACTCAAAATGGAATATGTTCATGACTGATCTTTTTTGACCAACGAGTGAAGGGTGCACTACTTTATGCAGTGTTTTGTGTGTGACCTGTGTGATTTGTTTATGTCATTCTTTCTTTTTGTGTGAAAATGAGGAATTAGGCATAATGCGGAATTCGTGTTACAAGATTTCAATATGAGCACCTCTGTCTCTAAGCACAACGTGCATACACGGTCAAAATGAAAATACTCCAGTTCTTCCTCTGTCAGTGATATTGCTGCAAGTCCAGACACAGCAAAGTAAAAGAGCAACTCGCACAGAAAAAAAATGAAAAAGGAATAATACTAGTGAAAAGAAAGACATGGCTGTTCAGGAGAAGCTAGATGAAATTAAAAAAAAAACAACAACAAAACAAACACAAAAAAAACCCCTCGAACTGTTAGCCCCTACTCAGGAAGATATCCGACAAGTCAGGTTGGACGTTGACTCGCTGAACGCGAGGCTGATTGAAAGGATCGACATGTTAGAGGGAGTCGTGTTTGAACGGAAAAATGATCGAAACAATCTCCGTGTGCAAGTGAACAATCTGAAAGACGCAAATAAAGATCTACGTCAACAGTTTGATCAACAAAGCAAGGAACTGAACAAAAGCAGGTTTGTTCATAACGACATGGAACAGCACGGACGTCTCTGGAATGTTCGGGTCCATGGCATGAAGGAGGAGCCACAGGGAAAGGCGGAGACTGTGGCGGACTGTGTCAGAAAGTGCACAGAGGTCTTCACCAGCCGAGTCGGGATTCCAGTCACTGCAGAGGACATCGAGATGGCGCACCGTTCAGGCCGACCCGGCACCGGCAGACCACGGCCCATACTCGTGAGGTTCTTCTCCCGTCAGAAGAAAGGGTGGGTGCTGGAGAACCGACGGAAGTTAGGGCAAACTGGTGTGTCATTTTCCGAGGACTTGAGGAAGGCCAAACTACAAATCTGTTGATGAACGCCAATAAACATTCAGCAACCCTCTCGGCATGGTCGTCAAATGGAAAGGTGGTGGCCAAACTAAAAAAAAAATGGCAGGACTTTGAAACTGGACATAACCAGTGATTTGGATACAGTTTTCGCAAAAGTCATGGCCTAAAGAAAGGTTAAAAAAAAAGGAGGGGGGGGGGGGGGGGGGGGGGGGGGGCGGGGGGGGCAGAAGGCGCGCGGGGCGCGCGCGCGCGCGCGTGCGCGTGTGTGTGTGTGTGTGTGTGTGTGTGTATATGTGTGTGTGTGTGTGTGTGTGTGTGTGTGTGTGTGTGTGTGTGTGTGTTTCAAAATTACGGACGTAGATGGATTTACTCTTTTGTGTGTCCATGTGTGTGAAATGTTGAGCATATTTATAGCATGGCATATTCATAGCATGTATATGGTCCTGTTGAAGTTCGTAGGTATATATTTCATATTGCTCCTAGAGAGAGGGGGAGAAAAGGAGAGAAAAACAAAGAAAAAAAAAAGAAGGGCGGGGGGGGGGGGGGGGGGGGGGGGGGGAAAAGAGAAGGTAAAAAAAAACGTTTTGCATGATATCCTTCTCTACCTCCTGTCTTCAACAAAAATTTCGAATACTTGGTATATGGTTCACAAACGACTTGAAAGATTGCATAGAAAGAAACTACGCAGAAAGACTAGCAGACGTAAATCATTTGTTCAAAATATGGGTAAAATGCCAGATTACGCCCCTAGGTAGAACAGCAATTTGAAATCCACCATTTCAAAGCTGACTCATCTTTGGCTGTTTCTGCTAAGCCCACCAGATGTTTTCTTTCAAAACATGCCAGAAAATATGTTACAAGTTGTGTGGAATAAAAAAAACAGAAAATATCAGTCGAAAAAACAGTGCATAAAGGGCGTACGGAATGGAGGCATTGGTCTTCCTGATGTAAAAACCTACATCACATCTTCAAAACTAACCTGGATCCGTAGGACTGAGAGATCAAACCACAAATGAAAAAACATATTCTTCTCACTAATTTTCCTCATTGGCCTCATATGAGTAAACATGTTCCAGAGATTGTCTCAAAATTTACAAACTATATTCCGTTCTGGGCAGACGTCCTTGAAGCTTACAAACTTTTTTTTATAATTACAAATGTCTGCCAAAAAAATTCCGCGGAACTACTTGCTGAACCACTTTGCTTCAACAAACACATTCAAGTTGGGAAAAGACACATTGTCTCTAAAAGAAATAAAAAACAAAAGTGTCTATCATCTCGCACATTTTTTATGATAATGGTCAGTTTCTTTCCCACGGACAATTTAAGGGAAAATATAATGTCAACATTGATTTTCTAACTTATACAGGGTATAAGTTAGCAATAACTGAATTCATAAAAAGATTGACATTACCATCGAAAAACACAAATGTATACTTCTCCATTCTGTTATAAGATATTGTTTGCCACTTATAAAGGTTCAAAGACTTATTGCGATATACTGATTGATAATCAATTGAGAGCTTCGTGCTGTGACAAATGGGACATCAAACTTTCACAAGCTCATGAGTGGAATTCATGCTTTTTTATGCACATAAGATTACAGATGTAAAACTGAAGTCGATTCAGGTGAGAATAATTCACAGGTGCTTAGGTACAAATGTTATTTTGAAAGAAATCGGATTTACTGATAATGATGAATGCAGTTTTTGCGAACTATTTAAACATTCTATTGACCATTTGTTTTGGAAATGCACTCGTGTCAAATGTTTTTTGGAGTAGGTTAATTGATTAAGTAAAAGAGAAATGCACTCACGCACAAAATATGCGCCTCACAGTCGAAACCTACTTTTGAGATACTTTTAGGTTTCGACAAAACACATCGCAATTGATTACGTTTTTTACTCCATTATTCTTCTAGCAAAACATTACGTATGCGTAATTTAGAAGGCAGTCTTCCACATGTAGCAGTTTTCTTGAAAAATTTGACGTATAGATATAAAATTGAAAAATGTAACTCATACTTAACCATGAACCACTTGGATTTTCATGCCAGATGACTTGCTTATGAAGCTTTGTTTTCTGATACCTAGCTGCTTTAGTTACCATCTCTGGAACATATCTTTTCTGCATTGATATATAAATGTGTATGATGAATAATATAACAACAATTACTAGACTAATCATATCACCTTTCCCCCCTTTATTTGTTTTTTTCTTTGTTTTGTTCTTTTGCTGAGGGATATCCTGTGTGGCCCTTGTATGCTGCTGAAATATTTCTATTATAGTGGTACTCAAGAAATAATGTACCTTATGACAATAACATATATTATCTGCACTTGCTGTGACAAAACCCATTCTGTCTTCCTGTTTCTTTACTTGTATGTTCGTCTGTCTGTTTCTGTCTGTCTGTCTGTCTATCTATCTATCTGTCTTTCCTTTATCATCTGTGTACGCATGCTGATTTATCTTGCAAATATATATACATTTTTTTTTTCTTTTTTTCACCAAACGCATGTATGCATCCCTTTTGGGTAGTAATATTAGAATACTATGATGTATACAGGTTTATATATATTTCTTATAGCATTGTCAACAAGTAACCATGTTTTTTTTTTATACATAGACAATGCTATGCTGAAACTCTCTCTCTCTCGCTCTCTTCTCTCTCTCTCTCTCTCTCTCTCTCTCTCTCTCTCTCTCTCTCTCTCTTGCTTCTTTTTGCATGTGTGCGTTGTTTGGCTCTTTGTGTTTGTTTGTTTTTCTTGCGTTTATACCTAACTTTTAGTTATGATTATTGCTGTTTATTTTTTGTTGTTGTTTGGCTTCTTTTATATATTATTATATGTATGTATATGTGTGTGTGTGTGTGTGTGTGTGTGTGTGTGTGTGTGTGTGTGTTTGTGTGTGTGCTTTTTTTCTCTCTGTTGTATGTGAAGTAACAATAAAAACAAATATTTTTAAAAAGTAATATCGCTTTTTTTTCTTTCTTTTTTTTTTCTGAAGAGACGCATTCCATGCAGCAAGCTGTAGGTGATTCAAATGGACTGCAGCAGGTCACCGGAGAGCAATGCGAGGGAATTGAACAAAGGCCAGCTATAAATACACGCACTGAGAAGACACATCCAATTCTCACTCTGACATGAGATGATTGTCGTGCTTGTAGAACAGATTTGAAATCAATACAGAATAGTATTTGAAAGTTAGACAAAGGAAAGCTAAGTAGATAGCTCAAACTCGTGACAAGAAACGTGTTCAGTTGGAAACATCCAGGTACTCTCTCTAATGTGATAACGTCTATGTGACGGACCGTTTTTGTCTGGTCACAAATTTTTACAACCGCGTTTGCCGGACCATGTTCACTGCTGATCACCTGGGCTCTGTATAAGCCAGGTGAGCTGAAACGGTTGGGCAGTCTCTACAGCAATTCCGGCAGTGCAACATTCCAGTGGCCGAAGAGGGACTGCGGACAGGTTTCTGTGGCAGTCAGGTATTCCATTATTAATAAATTGAAATCTCAAACCGAAATCGTTCTCCCCTACTATAGGCGACTGTAACTTTCTCAGCGCGTAGTGAAGGTCTTTAAAATAAAAAAACTATTTGTTGTCCTTTGATATATCTTTTTGACTTGATAGGGTGATCAGAGGAAATTGTTTTCAGAAAGTGTGTGTATCTTTCTCTGAATAGAAAGAAGAAAAAAAGTATGTTATGTATAAGTGATCGGAAAAGGAGGTGGCTTGGCTAGTTTATTGCTTTATGGAAAAAAAGTGTTGTTTATCCTTTTCGTTAAAGTATTATAATGATGCAAAAAAGTGTTGTTTATCCTTTTCGCTAATGTATTATAATGATACAAATGATAGTAAGCTCCGGAAGTGAGCGATGGAAACTATCGTGCATTAACGGTTGGAAGGTCTATTCTAAACTCTGTTTTGATGTGGGAAGATACACGGAAATCGTTTTGATATGTATTCAAACCATCCTTTGATATGTGTAATGAACATCTATCTGTTGGTAACAAGAATGTACGAAAATCGTTTTGATATGTATTTAATTAAGGGCTGTTTTCTGTTAATAATGAATATTTTTGTCTTGATAAAAAGGATGAACGGAAATCAGTCTTTGAAGTGTAGTGATTATGTGAAATGATGAAAACATTCTTGTCTTGATGAAAGAGACGAACGGAAATCATTTCTTATATGCAATGAATTTATTCTTGGTGCATTGTAAAAAGGTCTATGTAGAAACCCTTTCCCCCAATGTGCAAAAACGTGATTTCGAAAATCATAGAATGTTCTATTGTAATATTGTATAAAGAAAAAAAAAAAACACGTTGAATTGAGACTTGTTGCCTGGCTGTCTGTTGCGGTGTTGTGGGTGGTGTGTGTGTGTGTGTGTGTGTGTGTGTGTGTGTGGTGTGAAGTAAATCCGTACACGCATCCAAATTTCTGAGAGTCAAACAGACTCATGCACCCGAACCATCCGTAGCAGTCTATCCACCTAAGTTTCGTGAAACAAAAACCATGCTTGCAATACAATGCAGAAACACAAAGTCACCTGTTTATAGTCTGAAAGAAATTGGATGGTTTCGACAGGTTTTGATGCATGCGGAGATGATATATCCATTGCATTTCTTTTACTTTGTAAACTTTATTTTAAGATCGGCAACACTGATTTCCCCCATTTGAAATTATGGACATACCAAACGATAACCAACAGTCTGTTAAAGGAAATCTTAAACGAGTCCGTGACAGGCAGATCAATGAAGAACAAGAAACGGATGATTCTACGCTCCTATATATTTTACAGTCAAAAGCCCATAACTCCTAGACACTGCTGCTAAAACAAATTCGCCTTGTACAAAACCCAGGCATAGGGCATAGATTACGAACTTAGAAACTTTCGCAAACACAAGGACGGTCCAAGCTTGTTAATATACCCGACACCTTCTACATTCACGCACCAACAACAAGAAGAAAGGAACAAAGTGTTTTGATTGTAGAACATGGTCGACCAGGAACACAGGAACACAACAGAAGAAGCAAATACAGATGACCTCGGTTTGACCAATATGACAGGACATATCAAATGTTGCAGGGAGAAGCAAACGGCAAACAACAAACAAGAAATATGACTGTTTGCTCCCAAGGTGAGATTATTACACACTCATAACTTTAAAGGAATGCTGATATTGCGCAGATTCACAAAGCACAAGGCAAAAAGCGGGGCATCCAGAGCAAACGAGAAAGCATCAGTAAAATAGGAATTTCCAAGCTTGCCCATTATACCCACACATAACACACACACGTACAGCATTAACCGAAGAAACATACACGCATACACGTGAGCATTTATTCAAGACTTGCGAATATTGTTGATCTTGTTAGAAACTTCCACGAAAAAGGACAGTCCAAACGTTGTCGAACAGCTCAAACTGCTAGAGGGAAACATAAACATGTAACCTCTGTCTGGTTGAAATAAGGCAGGAATATGAATTTTTTTTTTTCTCTCTCTCCTTTTTTTCACCTTTTGGGATGTGGAGAGCGACTGATTTGTTAAAGATGTTCCATCTAAACATAAGCAGCGTCTTCAACTCGAGAATGTCTGGTATGATCGGTAGTGCCGTCTCCAAGCAATGCACAGGGAGCTTGTGAGAATAAGGAAGATCTTTTATATCTTTTGTGAAAAATAAAATACGTCCAAAGACGCGTAGAGGAATACCACAATCATTTGAGATCCAAAATAAAAGAGAGGGTTTCCTTTACTGAAATCAGATTGACACCTGTTATTTATGAATGGCGTTTTGACTTCTGATGTAATGTTTATAAACCATAATGGTCCTTTTTTCACCAGTGCGTGAATGGCAAATTGTTTTCCAGATATGTGTATATTTTCAAAAACAGTTATATAACCGGTATTGCATAGAACTACACCATGCAAAAAGTAGCTGTAATGTGTTCAAGTTCAATACTGAATGGAATTTTAGAATCCATTGTTCTTTGGAGCTGATTAAATGTTTCGTCTCTTTATTACGTTATTGCAATTGTGCCTTGTAAAAGTGACGATGCTATTGTGATTACCGATCGTTATATTTCATTAGTTTATATTTCGAATTGGTTCAGCCAAAACTACATGAGAACTACTAAACTGATCGTAATGAAACTTCGTAGGAAAGTCAAGTGCAGCACGGGGTCGAATGGATGAAGTATATATTTTGGTTTATACGTCAGTGGTATGAAACTAGAAAGTTTGAGAAGGATCTGTTGTGTAGATTCAAATAAAAGGGCAGATCTCGGGTACAATCAGTATAATCACGCAAAATCCACGGATCGATTTTACGGAAATCTGACGAAAACTTGGAATGAAGGCCAAGGACGGAACCTTTATGATGAATTCTGTGCAGATCAGACCTGCAGATGCGTGGATGAATCTGGTGTCGGTTGGGCAAGATTATACCAGAACTACGAAACTGAAAGTAACGAAACGCGGCTAAAATATTGAAAGTATCACAGGGACGAACAGGTCTGTGATGCGACGACCGACACAATGGTGGATCCTTTCAACAGAATGAGTGGTTTTAACAAAACTTGGTGAAAAGGTGGAGTGGACAAACCAGTAACTCTCACCAGTTCATTCCCATGAGAATCGGAAACAAATTTAACGATTCCACTAATCTTGAATATGTATAATACATTGGTTTGATATTTTCTGACTCAAAAAACACAAATTGATGTCACATGAGGCGACTTTATCGCGCCAGAACTGAAATATAAACTGAGAAACATATTTTCTTTCTTTACTGTTCGTCATCTATGTGACGGACGTGCTTATGTCCTCACTGCTTCTTTAAGTATGATAGTTGTGTGTGTGTTGTGCTCTTTGGGTAAGTTTGGGTGTTAATTCTATGTTGTAAGATTGTTAGTCATTGGCCGAATGAATCCTTTTTATTCATTGGCTGTTAAGTCTTCTTGCTGCGGAATCGAAATCTACTGACGTCAGTCTTGCAACAGCCAGCCTTGAAATCAACAGCTCACGAAGTCCAGGCTGAAGAAGACTCGAGAGCCTTGATAAGGTGCTTATAGCAGGTTGGTGTTCTGTTATGTAGTGGAGGAATATTAACTAATGTTATGAACATTATTCCTCTTGTGCAGGTTTTTATAGCAGGTGACTAAGTGTTTGTATGAGGGTGGCTGGAGTCGAAGCCAAAGAAAACCCGTTTGTGTGCTGAGTGTGCGAAGTATTGTATTGTACTGTGAAACCCAGAAACTTAGGTATTTGAACTGGATCTGTGTTAACTTAGAAGTATGTATGTAGCTTGGGAGTGAACTCTGTTGTTGGGAGGAAACACGATAATATTAATTAAACCAGTGTCCTTTCTGGGGTGCCTACTCAAAACTATATGTTTGCAGAATGTGAGTGTGGTGAGGAAGTGTGTGACTGGGGAGAAATAGAACACGCACAACGCTGTCACTATTCTCGTCTTCATTTTTCCTCCTCTCTTTCACGCTCTCTGTGACACATGAGGCGACTTTATCACGTCAGAACTGAAATATAAACTGAGAAACATATTTTCTTTCTTTACTGTTCTTCATCTTCGTGACAAACTCGAACGTCGCCATCTTAGATTTGAATGACCATCATTTCATGTGTGTGTGTGTGTGTGTGTGTGTGTGTGTGTGTGTGTGTGTGTGTGTGTGTTTGCACGCACCACTCATCTGTTGTTTTTTTTTTTTAAGTTTCAAAACTTTGTGCACTAATTTAAGAACAAACTGTTTAAAAGTCAGTTCAGGCAAAAACAAATTTAATGTTTGCCTTTCATAAGCAATTTTCATACTGATGTTTCCTTGTGAACTATTTAATTTAAATTTTTATCATCATATTCTTTTCTCCCAGCTGTGCATGTGTATATTAATGAATTTACAGGTTCAGAGCAAGTTTTGCACAGTAGTCTCCAAATGATGGTCTGCATAGGATCATTGACATCACAAATTCAGCTATAAAGCAATGAAGAACAATTCTTTATGAAGATATTAAAAACCCTTCATTGAATGTTCTATTTAGTGAAAAATATGACGTCATAATCAAACAATGAGTTTCCAGTTGTTATTAATTTCGTATGTCTTTAAAATGATACATTACATGTGTGTTTATTGCATTATCGAATTTAGGTTAATCATTGAAACTTAAGATTGGTAGTGGACATCGCGTGTGTCTATTTCTACCTGAACGTTTGACCTGTGTGAATCAATATTCTAGGTCACCTAACACTTATCAGTTCTCTTGTTCACCAAACTGAGTCACCCGAGCTTTGATCCAGACATGGATCACGTGACTACTCACAGACACTTAATCTTCTTAACCTTTAGCCTTGAACTGAGCTTCGGTATCTCATGTTGCTGACCTTCAATTCAGTTGAAGATACCATTGAGCTGTTCTGAAATAACCATTTACAGCACACTGGGTCATTTAAACCTATTTTGAACTACCATGACACATTCTGTGTCACATCATGTTTAACCTACGTCGTAGTGGCTGTGACCAGTCCCCTTGTCATTTAAACTTCATGATCACTCTGGGTCACCTTAACCCAATGCTGGTTATCTGACCTGTCACCAGGACGTGGATCAATAGACCCCTTATGGATCACTCGACCTTTAGGCTCGATCTGGGTAAAAACAAAAAAAAAACAATCCTATTCCTAATCATTTCATTTTTTAAAGAGTTTAGGTGTGGATAATCATGATCCAGCATGAGTAACCGAGCCACAAACAAACTTATGGTCAGTAGAACCCATTTGTGTGACTTGACCTTCAACATCACCGTGGGTCATTATGATGTGTCCTGGGTCACCTGATCTGACTTCAATCTGGATCATGTGATTTATTTCGGGTCACTCAACCTTTCACTTACACCAGTAAAGTATATCTGACTCTTGGTCATTTGAACTGTAATATCTCTTTGTCCCAGGCTCAATATTTCCTCCACGTTTTGTTGAAATCGGTTAGTTAATGTTTGAGTCACTATTTTTGTTTTGCAGAATGGATGACTGATCCACCCCTGCACCCAACTCTGCACCACCGAGCAGTGTCAAAATTTATTAGATTTGTCCTCGCACCATGATTTGTGTTTTCGCTAAGTTTGGTTCAGTGATTGTGAGTAATTTTGCTTAACGGATCTCAAATCTGCTAGTGGAAGTTGATCCAACGTTACGAATCTCGACGAAATTTATTGGGTTAGTTCTCGGCCACACTTCATCCTTTCACAACTCTTGTCAAAATCGTTTAAGTGGTTTTCAGGAACTCATTTTCACAGCGCATGTCTTTCTGCTCCACCTCCTACCCCCATCCTGAGTATGGGGCCACTGAGACACCAAACAATCAAGAAGAAAGAACACAAGTAAAACAACAAACAAACAAAAACAAACAAACAAAAAACTGAACACACTGTAAGCGATGATACTGTTTGTGTATTCCTGAATGACATTTCGTTGGCTCAGGTTACATTAGCTGGCGCCATTTTACTTTTGAGGACAAAAACAACAACAAAGGACTATGTTATCATACGGTCCCTGTAGTGTTTTTTTTTTTTTTTCAATATGCTGCTCAGTTCATGCTGCCCACCCCTTCCCCTTCCGCGCTCCCCACACCCCTCCACTAAGTATCTTACGAAGCCACTGGATTTTAATTAATCTTGGTAAATGATACACAGGTCTACCCTCAGACACAGATCTCACCAAAATTTACAAGACACGTCCGGATTTATATTCCATGTTTTCGTCAGGTTTTCGTTTGAAATAGGTTCGGTAGTTATTGTTAATATTGGTGAAGAGATCACGGATCTGCTGTTGGATCCATATCCGCACAACATATCTATTCCAAATATAACGGATCCTTTCTTGGCGCACTCTCCATCCTCTGCAAATTTCCGTTCAAACTGGTTCAAAAGTGTTCTCGTCATGTTGCTGAACCGCAATAGTCCTGGATTCACACTCAAGTATCCAGATCCAAGGGTAGGGGTTCAAGTTCGGCTTTTTTGTGTGGGAGTGGTGGGGTGTGGGAACACGTTCCATTCTTTTCATTAAAATTTCATCAAAATGTGCATCAGAGGGGCTGCTTCCATGAATTCTACATTTCCATGTTTACACGGTATAAAGTTTTATTAAAACCAATGGAGCGCTGTGTGTGTGTGTGTGTGCGCGCGCGCGCGCGCGCGCGCGCGCGCGTGTGTGTGTGTGTGTGTGTGTGTGTGTGTTAATATTTTCTCAACTCATCTTAGTTATTAGTTCATTTATCCATCAGCTTCAAATCATGCGTAGTGTGGTCTCAAAACTTAGCAGGTGTGGTGTAGCATATATTAAGTAGTCCGCACGCAGTGACGCGTCCTTGAAAAAAACTGAAACTGAAACTGAACGGACTACGAACCCGGCTATGTGTCCAGATCCACGCAAAATGGAAGGATTCATTGTTGTGCCAGATATAAGCCTAATCTCTCCATCACATTTAGTTAAAAAATTGGTTCTTTTTTGCGTAATCTTGCTGATGTCTTACGATCCACCCAAAGATCTAAACCCGCCATATACCAATCCCATTAAAATTAAATGACTCCGTCGGTGGGTTACATTCCATATCCTCACCACGTTTAATTGAAATCGGCTCCGTTGTTTTGGGAGGATTTTATTAAAACCCTTTGCTGTGAAACGTTGATCCATACCAAAATGTGCTGGATTTGTCTTTAGGCTGCAGTCCATGCCTCCACTAAGTTTTCCTATAATAAGTACAACAACTTTTGTGTTATCCATACTGAAGAAACATATAACACAGCAACATCTGTTGGAGAAAAACCGAAACCACTGTGGAGGTGGTCAACTCAAAGATTTGTAGGGGCCTTTAGTGAAAATATTTATACATCACTCGCCCTAAAACGGTGAAAGAAAATTGTCCACCATTTATACAGTTTTTGTGAAATCTCACTAAAGCGAAGTCTCGTTTAACTCATTAACTTCTAATGACTTAACATTAACAACAACAAAAGATACGTAGCCTACACTACATCCTGCAACGCAAATATAATGGATATCCTCCAAATGTCATGAAAATCAGCGTAAAGCAAACTGACACACACATTAGCAGATCGGCCACGAACGGCGGCTAGACAGTTGAACCGCCGTTCTGTCGTCCTTACAGCCTCTTTGTCCCCTGTGTCGGCCGTTCTGTCGTTGGCGACAAACCGGAAGACCGGCGACAAAAATGGCGGCTTACCCTGAGAGCTGACAAAAGGTAAGGCAAACTCAGGCTGCAACAGATAATCTAAATGAACATTTCGAAAAAGACGTGCCGACATCAGCAACAGTTGTGTTGTACATCTCTCTCTCTCTCTCTCTCTCTCTCTCTCTCTCTCTCTCTCTCACACACACACACACACACACACACACACGCACACGAAGAGCGAGAGAGAGAGAGAGAGAGAGAGAGAGAGAGAGAGAGGAGGGAGGGAGGGAGGGAGAGAGAGGGATTTTAATCCTTACGAATCTTTTTCTTTTTCATTTACCCGTGTAAAACGGCGCTTTTTTTCTTGTTTGTATCAACAATTCAAATTTTTCTCTGTCTCTAAAATAAACGTAGTAAGGAAGAGTGGAGTTCCGGACTATTGTCTCAAAATTAGCATACATATTTGTGAAGAGATGGGAAAGAAAAGAATGGAGACATCCAGTTTGCGCAACCAATTCGCATATACACACGATCATCAAGGATTGCAAATTTATGGTATTTTTCTTGTGAACAGTTTTCGTATACAAACAAAACGTTCAAAGGCCAAGGGGTCAGTGAGGTCATGGTGAAGTTACAAATGGAACCAGTCGTGTGAAAATGATCAAGGCTGGTAGCTTCATTAACTTCTACTCCCTGGAAATAAAAAACCTGATACTTGTCGCGCCACGCATACCGGAACGTTGCTTTCGATTAAAACAATCGATCAGATTGTCTATTGACAGGTCTATTGACAAGTTCTTTGTCTGTGGGTTAGGTAGTGAACGAAGAGTAAGCGCGTGCAACACAGAAATACAGAAAGTTGCAACGTTAAGAAAGACTGTGCAGATTCAGTTGACTGTAAAACGCTCAGCATGATGAGGGGGTTTGTTGCCTGTCAATGATTTCTGGCAGTGCATCAACTTGACATGGACGTGTATACTTGCATATTTATAGCTTTGTTGGCCCTTAA
>JADBJO010031543.1:0-12500 GCA_016801955.1 Conus betulinus | reverse complement strand
AAGGCAATACTAGGAAAAACAAGGCAATACTGGGAAAACAAGGCAATGCTAGGAGAACGAGGCAATACTGGGAAAAACAAGGCAATGCTAGGAGAACGAGGCAAGGCAAAAAATACATGAACACTTGAACAAGAAGGCGCGACGCTAGCAAAATCCAGCAACACAAAAGACAGATCATGACAATATTCTGTAAATATAGAAACACTAGGAACAGATCATGACAATATTGTGTAAATATAGAAACACTAGGAATAGATCATGACACTATTGTGTAAATATAGAAAACACTAGGAACAGATCATGACAATATTGTGTAAATATAGAAAACACTAGGAACAGATCATGACAATATTGGGTAAATATAGAAAACACTAGGAACAGATCATGACAATATTGTGTAATATAGAAACACTAGGAATAGATCATGACAATATTGGGTAAACATAGAAACACTAGGAACAGATCATGACAATATTGGGTAAATATAGAAACACTAGGAACAGATCATGACAATATTGGGTAAACATAGAAACACTAGGAACAGATCATGACAATATTGGGTAAATATAGAAACAACTAGGAACAGATAACAATATGACAACACTAGGAACAGATCATGACAATGATATGGGTGTAAATATAGAAACACTAGGAATAGATCATGACAATATTGGGTAAAATATAGAAACACTAGGGACAGATCATGACAATATTGGGTAAATATAGAAACACTAGGACAGATCATGACAATATTGGGTAAATATAATATTGTGTAACACTAGGAAACAGATCATGACAATATTGGGTAAATATAGAAACACTAGGAACAGATCATGACAATATTGGGTGTAAATATAGAAACACACTAGGAAAATAGATCATGACAATATGGGTAAAATATATAGAAACACACTAGGAACAGATCATGACAATATTGTGTAAATATAGAAACACTAGGGAACAGATCATGACAATATTGTGTAATATATAGAAACACTAGGAATAGATCATGACAATATTGTGTAAATATAGAAACACTAGGAACAGATCATGACAATATTGTGTAAATATAGAAACACTAGGAACAGATCATGACAATATATGTGTAAATATAGAAACACTAGGAACAGATCATGACATATTGTGTAAATATAGAAACACTAGGAATAGATCATGACAATATTTGTGTAAATATAGAAACACTAGGACATAGATCATGACAATATTGTGTAAATATAGAAAAAACTAGGGACAGATCATGACAATATTGTGTAAATATAGAAAAACACTAGGAACACACTAGGAATAGATCATGACAGTATTGTGTAAATATAGAAACACACTAGGAAATAGATCATGACAATATTGTGTAAATATAGAAACACTAGGAATAGATCATGACAATATTGTGTAAATATAGAAAACACTAGGAATAGATCATGACAATATGGTGTAAATATAGAAACACTAGGAATAGATCATGACAATATGTGTAAATATAGAAACACTAGGGACACTAGGGGACAGATCATGACAGTATTGTGTAAAATATAGAAACACTAGGGGACAGATCATGACAGTATTGTGTAAATATAGAAACACTAGGGACAGATCATGACAGTATTGTGTAAATATAGAAACACTAGGGACAGATCATGACAGTATTGTGTAAAATATAGAAACACTAGGGAAGAGATCATGACAATATTGTGTAAATATAGAAACACTAGGGACAGATCATGACAATATTGTGTAAATATAGAAACACTAGGGACAGATCATGACAATATTGGTTAAATATAGAAACACTAGGGACAGATCATGACAATATTGGGTAAATATAGAAACACTAGGGACAGATCATGACAATATTGGGTAAATATAGAAAAACACTAGGAATAGATCATGACAATATTGGGTAAATATAGAAACACTAGGAATATAGATCATGACAATATTGGGTAAATATAGAAACACTAGGAATAGATCATGACAATATTGGGTAAATATAGAAACACTAGGAATAGATCATGACAATATTGGGTAAATATAGAAACACTAGGAATAGATCATGACAATATTGGGGGTAAATATAGAAACACTAGGGACAGATCATGACAATATTGGGTAAACATAGAAACACTAGGGACCGAGATCATGACAATATTGGGGTAAACATAGAAACACTAGGGACAGATCATGACAATATTGGGTAAACATAGAAACACTAGGGAGAGATCATGACAATATTGGGTAAAAATATAGAAACACTAGGAACAGATCATGACAATATTGGGTAAACATAGAAACACTAGGAACAGATCATGACAATATTGGGGTAAACATAGAAACACTAGGAACAGATCATGACAATATTGGGTAAACATAGAAACACTAGGAACAGATCATGACAATATTGATTGGGTAAATATAGAAACACTAGGAACAGATCATGACAATATTGGGTAAAACATAGAAACACTAGGAACAGATCATGACAATATTGGGGGAAACATAGAAACACTAGGAACAGATCATGGACAATATTGGGTAAACATAGAAACACTAGGAATAGATCATGACAATATTGGGTAAATATAGAAAACACTAGGAATAGATCATGACAATATTGGGGTAAATATAGAAACACTAGGAATAGATCATGACAATATTGAGTAAATATAGAAACACTAGGAATAGAGCATGACAGTATTGGGTAAAACATAGAAACACTAGGAATAGATCATGACAATATTGGGTAAATATAGAAACACACTAGGAATAGATCATGACAATATTGGGTAAACGTAGAAACACTAGGAATAGATCATGACAATATTGGGTAAATATAGAAACACATCGGAATCCATTGGCGGCACTGAGAATATAAGGCAACACAGAGAACACAAGACAGGGCTGGGAAAACAAGTCAGCTCAAGGATAACAAGGCAGCTGTAAGATACCAAGACAGCTCTGGGATAACAAAGCACTACCAGGATAACAAGGCAGCTGTAAGAGAACAAGGCAGCTCTGGGATAACAAGGCAGCTCAAGGATAACAAGGCAGCTGTAAGATAACAAGGCAGCTGTAAGATAACAAGACGGCTCAAGGACAACAAGACAGCTCTAAGATAACAAGGCAGCTGTAAGATAACCAAGCAGCTCTAGGATAACAAGGCAGCTCCAAGTAAACTAGGCAGCTTTAGGATAACAAGGCAAGGCAAAAACGTGACAACACTCGGTAAACTAGGCACACTCAGACAACAAAGTAAGGCAAAATACGGCTTTCCTGGGAAAACAAGACAACACCAGGAAAAGAGGTCAACACTAGAAAAACAGGACAACACGAGGAAAAACAGAACAACATGAGGAAAACAGGACAAACACGAGGAACACGGGGAAACACTAGGAAAAAGAAGCCAAATCGAGAACAACAAATCGAGGAAAACAAGCCAAACCAGGAAAAAAAACAACAAACAAGCAAAAAAACACAAGCAACACTAAAAGAAAAAAAATGAACACACACACACACACACACACACACACACACACACACACACACACCACACACACAAACACACACACACACACAACACACACACACACACACCACACACACACACACACACACACACACGCACTCACGCACGCACGCACACACACACACACACACACACACACACACACACACACACACACACACACACATACACACATACACACACCAACACCAACACCAGGAAAACAAAGCAAGGCTATGAAAACGAGGATAAACAAAAAAAAAAACTGGTAACACTAGAAGAAAAAAAAACAAAGGCAAAACAAATCATGGTACCACTATAAAAAAAAAAAAGAAAGAAAGAAAAGAGAAACAAAGAAAAAAAGTAAACAAATAAAAAAAAAAGCAAACCAACCCAGGCAAGGAAAGAGCGCCCCAAAGAAGAAAAGACAAGACGGGGGAAAAACCAAAGCAGGGTACAACAAGACAAGACAAGACAAGACAAGACAAGACAAGCAGAGCTGATCGATGACACCAGGCCGGAGCGGACTCAGTGACTAAGCCCCAGACACAAAATCGAAGCGGACAAGATAAAACCTGGTAAGCTCTTAATAATGGTGCTTAGATTAAAGCGGATTTCTCCTCCATGAATTTCCTCTATGGACAGCGATGCCGGGGTTCATGGGGGGGGGGGGGGGGGGGGGGGGGGGGGGGGGGGGATTTCCCCGCCGATGGATTTTCTGTGGGGGGGGGGGGGTGGGGGGGGGGGTGGGGGGGTGGGGTGTGGGGGGGGTGCAGAAGGCTGTTTGTTTCCCCCCGCCGAAATTTTTCCTCTTGCAGAAGGCTGTTTGTTGGAAACCTCTCTGCCGGGGTGCCAAGGAAAGGGCAGGCTATTCTGAACTGTAATGAAACAGCGTTTCTTGTTTCGTTTATTCATCTATTTCTGTTATCATTTATTCATTCATTCATTAATTCAGTTCATTGATCTGTTTTTTTTTTCTTCATTATTGATAGATTGATTCGTTTGTTTATTTATTTGTTTATATATTTGATTATATATTAGCTATTCGTTCATGTACTTAGCTGTTCGTTTAGTTCATTTAGTTCGTTATTATCTACATATTTATTTATTCCTGTTGTATTCATTGTGTTGCTTACTGCATTTATTTATCTTATCAGCACTTATCATTCATTGATTCGTGTATTGATTTACCAACTTTTATTTCTCTTTCCACCTATCTTTTTTATTTCTTTGTCATCGATAATCATTTTTTTAATGTATATTTTTATCTTGTATTTCATTACAATTTACACTGCCATCATCATTTGTAAATCAACACATCAAGGCGGCGTTAGGTGTACACACACACAAACACACACACACACACACACACACACACACACACACCACACAAACACACACACACACACACACACACACACACACACACAACAAACACACACAACAACAAACAACACACACCCACAAACACACACACACACACATACACACACACACACAACACACGTCTATCTATCTATTCTAACTATATTTCTCGCTCTATCTCTCTCTCTCTCTCTCTCTCTCTCTCTCTATATATAATATATATATATATAGTGCTGAACAATTATAATATATATATATAGATATATATATATATTATATATATATTATATATATAGATATATATATATATATATATCTCATCCTTCGTGTGAGGAGCATAAGGTTTTCGTCCCAGTGGCATTGGGTTTCTGCAAAGAGGCGCTATCGATTCTACAGCAGCTCTCTTCCTTAAGCCACCTGATACTTTTCCTTTCTGAAGAAGATCACTGGAAAGAGATTAAGAACAAGACAGCCCTATGTCCCGTCACGCATGTGTCTGTGCGTCTGTCGGTTGACAAACAAGGTCATAGAGAATCGCTGCGTTGACAGCGACGCAGGGTATAGTATTTGACACGAGATGAATGAAACAAGGTTGAGATTGTGAGTTCAGCGTGTTTCGAATGAGACTTTAAGTATAAAAACGAGGTTCCGTGTGTGAACGCAAGCACAACATCTTGCACAACACGTAAAATCCTATCGCCAACTTTCGGAAGAGAGAAGGCCCGTTTGGCCGTTGGTATGGATGACACGTTTAACATAGCATACACCCTGCGTGAGAAATTGAAGAAGGAATGAAGCAAGTAAGGAAAGTGAGTGAATGGTATTGACTGGTGGCACGGGACACGACGAATGAATGAAAGCGCCTGCAGGCAGCTCTTCAGTCGGCACCGGCACCACCCAGGTAGGCAGGCCGCTGGTGTACACGAGAGTGTGGATTTGTCAGCGCCTAGAACCTTTGGCAAGGTGATTTATAAAGGCTATGTTATCATAATCAACATCATCATCATCACATCAGCATCATCATCATAGTTATTATTATCATTTTTATTATCATTATTATTCATGATTATCAATATTATCATTGTTGTTGTTATCATCATTATTTTTATCATCATCATCATCATCATCATTATCAATATCAATCATCATCATCATTATTATATATTATCATTATCATTATTATGTTATTATGATATTATTATTATTGTTGTTATTAAAATCATCATCATCATTATTATTCATTGTTATTATTAGTATCATTGTCGTTGTTATCATAATTATTGTCATCATTATTATTACTATATTATCATTATATCATCATTTATTACTATTAAGAGACTCTAGAGCGACAAGGATGGCGTGGTCGTTCGCAATGCTGTGTGAAACAATCCGCTTTGGTTGGTCAACACTGCTATACACACACAGAAAGAAGGACGAAAAACAACAGATGTGTGACGCTGTGATTGTACTGGTTACTCTCCCTTGGGACAGCGTCGAACATTTTACAGAGAGAAATCTGTTACCATGACGACTTTATACACTGCACTGCCGGACACCACCGTATACAACACTACACTCCACTACAACACGACACTGCAGAGAAAACTATACTACACACGTACCACTTCACTATATTACACTACACTTCATTACACTACACTACACACTGCCACCGCACTACACTATACTGCAATGCCCTACACTACAACTACACTACACTACACCACACTGCACTTCAGTACACTACAATTCACAACACTACACTGCACTGCACTACATCACAGTACACTACAGTACAGTACAGTACAGTACAGTACACTACACTACACCACACTACACTACACTTACAGCTCTGCACTACACTACACAAACACTACACAACACTACAGTACAGTACAGTACAGTACAGTACAGTACAGTACACTACACTACACTACACTGCACTGCAACTACATTACACAACACAACACTACACTAACACAACACTACACTACACCTACACAGGTCTGCACTACACTACACTACACTACACTACACTACACTACACTACACTACACTAAGTATGCGAGATGCTGTAAGACGCGAAGCGAAATAATAATATAACAATACGATGTAATCCAATGCAATACAAACAATGCAATACAAACACAACACAGTTAGAATATGTGTTTGCTATACAATTTAATGCAGCAATAATAATTAAAAAAATAGAAAGCAATGTATTACACTAACAATTCAACACCTTTGAGATATGTGCATCATACAAATGTGTCTTAGTTTGCTTCTTAAAAGAAATGATATTGTAAAAACGTACTTCCTTCGGTTGATGAGGATACACCCTCTGCGAGTTCTCAAGACGTCACAAGGACAGATGCTCGATCAGTCTGCGCAGCTAGTGATTGGTGTGTGTGTGTGTGTTGGTGTGTGTTGTGTGTGTGCATGGGTGTGTGGTGTGTGTGTGTGTGTGGTGTGTGTGTGTGTGTGTACACACACACCACTTCGGGGCATTTTTTTATATATAGTTTCACACAATCACCACACACACACCCACACACACACCACACACAACACACACACACACACACTCACACAACACACACACACATACACAACAAACACAACACACCACACGCAACACACACACACTCCACACACACACACACACACACACCACACAAACGCGGCGCGTGTTCACATTGCACTTATACACCACGGACACACGCACACCTAGCTATCTATTCCATCTGTATACGGATGTGGTAGACTGCTAATGAGTTGGTAGACTGCATCAGAAATCTTCTGCAGGGAAGTAACCGGACGTGCATTGTTTTCAAAAATAGTGAGGATAGCAACCCGGGAAAGAAGCAAGTTCGAGCCTGCCTTTCTCGCCCTTTCTTTCCCAGTTTGAATGACAAATCGAATGAACGTCAAGTCCATCGGATGGGGACTATAAGCGAGTCAGACCCGTGTGCCTTCCTGGCCCCCTGCACACGTTAAAGAACCCCAACGTGCGGATACGGGAAACGACTGAATGATGTCGGACAGTAGGCTCAAGTAGCTCTTTCGGCGGCTGCTACCGGGTAGGCTAGCCGTTGAGTGAGTGAGGTAGTGTGTTTATTGTTTAAAGCGCTTAGAGCTTGGTCTGTGACCGGGGATGAGGCGCTATATAAATACCCAATTAAATAGTAATGTCTCTGAAAAACAGTCAGCCTCTCTCTCTCTCTCCTCTCTCCCTCTTTCCTCGGTCATCCTCTCTCTCTTCTCTCTCTCTCTCTCTCTCCCTCTCTCGCTCTTTCTCTCTCTCTCTCTCTCGCGCGCGCGCGATCCAGTGAAAAGAGAACTCTTCCAGAATGTCCTCACCTCAGGGCCAAATAGCAGGTTAACTCTTGTTTACAAGATCTCTGAAAATAATTGACATTTGGATCTTGATCGCTAATAATGTCGCACAAATGGATTCCGAGCGTGTACCCATCAAGTTATCTTTATGTGAGCCAAATTCTACACACAGCCGTGCTTTTGTTGGCAGGGCTCTCGTTCACACACATTTCTGATCACGTGGCTATACAAACTGACACTAACTTTAATGTTTCAGTCATTACCGGCCAGGGCATTGACGAATTCTTGTTCTGGTAAAAACTGAAAAAGAACAATCCCTAAAAATGTTTTCGTTCCCTATTCGTAAAAAAAACAACAAAAATCAAAAACCAACACAACAATTTAATCAAACAACAACAGCGAAAATCAACAACAAAACAAAACAACACAAAAACAAAAAAATAATACAAAACAAAACAAAAAAACAGAAAAAAGACACAACTCCTAGGAGCGAGCGAAGTGTTGTTGAAGTCAGAGAGTTAAGGTCCTTTACAAACAGGAAAAGCGAGAGTGAAGCCCTTTAGAACTTGATTCTGAAGCACAGGTGACCCCTGCGTGAGAAACCTGACCGCTTTCCTCTTTTCTTTCCCAGGAGCCCCGGTCTTTGTCAGCTGAGAAATCTATTGACAGCTTGCCGACAGGTGGGGTCCTTTGGGCCAAACGCCCCCAACCCCCGGTGGTAATGTCGTTATTGGCTGACACCCGCCATGTCTCATCACTATGGACTCATTGCCTATGCAGATCACATAGTCAATGCAGTGGCCGAGGACTTTGACGACCTGACCTGGTTTTGGTGAAGGTCACGGTAGGTAGGATCTGTTGTGTCACGTATAGTTGACCGGCTTGTCCTAAACTGTTTTGGAGCCCGATTCAACGCGGGTTATATTAAAGGACAGTACAATTATGATTTGCTGCCCACGAAGAGATGCTTACGTGAAAAAAAGAAAAGAAAAAAAAAAAGAAAAAAAAAAAAAGAAAAAAAAATTGCCCGCGTTGAAGACATACCACCGTTCTTGTTCTGTACTATTTTCTTTTTTTTTTTTTTTTTTTAAAATTTATCACTGTTCAATCTAAAAAACACTGAACACATTACTATTACCACCACTACTACCTAAAACCATGTCACCATCAGTTAGCTCACCACCATTACCATCACCAATCACCATCACGACCGCCAGCACCATCCACAAAAAAAAAAGAAAAAAAACTATAAACAGATGACAACAAACTGCAGGGCAAAAAAAGCTCCACATTGTGTAGACCAGTGCTCATAAACTGTATTAGATAAAGAGAAGAAGAAGAAGAAGAAGGAAGAAGAAGAAAAGAAGAAAGAAGAAGAAGCAGAAGAAAGAAAGGAAGAACAATTATGAAGATGACGTAAAGAGTTCCAGTCCGGCCTTGGCAATCTCATGACATTCGTATGCGGAGCAGTCTTTGGCAGCAGTCCTGCGTGTTTACATGGATCTGGTGATAAAAAAAAACAACTTATTCGAGGGGAATATGTCTGTCTGTCTGTTATCCTGTCTATTCTGTCTTTTCCTGCATGTCACGTCTGTCTGTCCGTCTATCTATCAGCTATTTTAGCTGCTTAGCTAATGAGCCAGCTATCTATCTATGCATGTATTACATGTCTGTCTGTTTGTCTAGTCAGTCTGTATGTATGGTGTCGTATGTTTTGGATGGATACGTGCACGCGCGCGTCGCGCGCACCGCGTTTGTGGTGTGTGTGTGTGTGGTGTGTGGTGTGGTGTGTGTGTGTGTGTGTGTGTGTGTGTGTGTGGTGTGCGCGCGCGCGCGCGCGTGCGTGCGTGCGTGCGTGTGTGTGCTGTGGTGTGTGTGTGTGTGTGTGTGTGTGGTGTGTGTGTGTGTGTGTTGGCCATCTAATCAAATTGTTGGAATCGAAACGGAAAACCTTTACCATTTTTAATGGTAACGTAACGTAAATAAACCTACACATGGGACTCTCTCTCTCTCTCTCTCTCTCTCTCTCTCTCTCTCTCTCTCTCTCTCTCCTCTCGCTCACACACACACACACACACAACACACACAAAATCACAACACACACACACACACAACACACACACACACACACACACATCATGCACGCGCAGCGCTTATACAGAGAGAGAGGAGAGAGAGAGAGAGAGAGAGAGGAGAGAGACGAGAGAGAGAGAGAGGAGGCCGACAGACAGACAGACAGACAGACAGACAGACAGACAGATATACATACAGACAGACAGACAGAGACAAAGATACAGGGAGAGAATTGAATTGAAAAAAAAAAGTATCGATTCGATGAAACAATGTATAATACATCTGCAAGCAAGCTGACACATAAATCATTCCGTTTTGAGCATTACACATACTGTGTCGATACAACTTTTGGAGAATTCTGTATATCTTATTTCTTAAGACACCAGTGGGTCCTTCAGTGTATTTTTCATTTCTTAACTGCCTCTTTGGGCACAAATGCACTCCTCCGGGTTTGATTTCACTGATTCCCAAAGGATTCTTTTTATTTCAAATAAGAGCATTTTGTCAAAAACAGTCAACAGACTGCAAGAAGGGATCAGTTGGGAAGACTGGGACCACCCAGTCGAGTTTCATCCACTAATGGATGCGTTTCTGAGAGTGTTGCTCAAATTTCCTGACAACACTGCAGGTGCCTGTATCTCTCGGGCCTGGTTGACGCGGGATATATTATGAAAAGGAAGCGTAGAGTACAGCCCTGTCATGTAGTCTCAGACCCGAAATGGAAATCCGTAGCATCATCTTAATCATCCCTCATTCTCAGCGATCAGCATTAAAAAAAAATGCTCAAATTCTGTGGCCCTTCATGCCCTGCTCTCATGGTGAACTCAATTTCGGGATGTCCTCTCCACGTCTGTGCCTTGGTTTGGTTCCGTCGGGGTCACCGGTATCGGCGAGTCCATGGGGGCTGTCGTTGGACGGACGTGGTGGCGCCCTCCGGAGGGAGAGCTCACTCACGCCGCTCCGCGACTAAGCAATTATTTTGTCGTCAGTAGGGGGCTTAGTAGGTGGTGTCCTGCGTATGTTAGATCAGAACAGGCGCCACTGAACACCACCGAAGTGACTCGGCAGCAGTGCAGTGTCTCCTCCGGGGGTTGCCTCTTGACGACTTGACATTGACTGCTCCCTGTGGATTGCCGGTGCCGGGGCTGCGGCGGGGCCGACGGGCTGTGGCGGTGGACCGTCGCTGTCGGCTATTGTCATTTTCTTTTAAATATTGATCAGCTCCTTCTCCTCCTTTGAGCTTCGCTGGTCATCCTTCTTCTTCTGTGTCACTGGGACCACGAGGACCATGAAGGGACCACATAAGATGAGATCTAGTTGACAAAGTGCGACGACTGCAGGCGGGAAATCTAAACAAACCTTAAATAAATGTTAGCGAACCGACAAGAGAAACGTGGACAAAACGAGCATCAAGACAACCACGACGCGTTTTTGACCTTTTAGGTCTTCTTCAGGCAAGACACAAACAATATAGGACAATGAAAATGAACGATGTTTTTTCACTTAGCGTAGATATTCTCAGGCAACAAGGAGGCAGGCGTTGAATGAAAAACGTTGATGAATGCTAACAGCCTCGTTTCAATCAACGCGCCTGCGTACCTTGCAGCTGGAAGAGAATGTAAGCTATGGTGAAAATTTCGTTCATTTGCATTGTTCGATCTTGTTTGTGTCTTGCCTGAAAAGACCTAGAGGTCGAAACGCGGTCGGGTTTGTCTGGTGACTCGTTTGTCCGTTTCTATTGGCGGTTCGCTGAAATTGATTTACAGATTTGAGAGAGACTTTGCTGTTTTTTGTGTGTTGTTGTGTGTTGTTTGTTTCGTTTTTTGTTCAGCAGATAAATGAGGACGTCACTAACTGCTATGAATTTACTCTGGTCATAAAACTGGAGATGACAGGGCTGTACCCGCGATACTTTCATCGTACCTGCCGACTAGCCAGGCCGGAGACGCACACAATGCCGTGATGGTTCACGGAATTGTGCAAACGCTCTCAGATACACTTCCATAAGGGATTGTCCGTCATATACCATTTGAGCGCTTAAAACAGTCGGATTAGTCGCCAAGGTCGAAAAATTCCATGTATAATTTAATGACATCTGACGAGAAACTGAACAACGGACCTACTCGCCTGCAGTCACAGGAGTAATCAATTGCTGCGCCGCAGGCTGGGCTTTTGAAAAGGCTGGTGTTAGTTGAATATGTGGGGA
>JADBJO010031542.1:15000-16641 GCA_016801955.1 Conus betulinus | reverse complement strand
ACTTTTCCAAAAGAAAAAAACGTGCTTGCCAAAAATGTCCAGAATATATTATAGATAATAGTATATTTATATATTCATTATTATAAAAAAGACAGCTGTGTATCATTGCTTCAAAACGTTTTTGAAATGCCGATCAATCTTGCTCAACCTTAAAAAGCCCATATGACCGGAGATTCTAGTGGGAGCGGTGTAGCGAATCAGAGTAAAGGTCAAACAGGCCCATTGTTTGCTTGCGAAAAGCTCTCAGCTTTCCTTGTGACCTCCTGTCGCTGTGGTGTATGATGCAAAAAGCGCAAAGCAGCATCCTCTTTTGTCGTCACATCCACAGTAAATCCTTGAACTATTGGTGTCAATTACCATGCACGGCAGTCCAATAAGGTAGATCCTAATAAATGGTACAGTATGATTCCAGACTATGCTTTAAAATCCTGGTTCATATTACTGAAGCAATTGAGGTGTATACACACACACACACACACACACACACACACACACACACACCCAAACACACACCACATATATATATATATATCACACACACCACACACACATATATATATATGATATATGTGTGTGTTGTGTGTGTGTGTGTGTGTGTGTGTGTGTGTGTGTGTGGGTGTGTGTTGGGACACAATTCATTAGCGGGGGAAAACAAGCGCAGGCTAGCAATTCCTCGTCCATTACATTACTAACCCTGGCAAAGATTGAGAAAAAAAAAAAAAAAAAAAAAAAAAAAAAAAGGGGGGGGGGGGGGGGGGGGGGGGAGGAACAGGAGAAGAATGAACCATGAGAGGAAGCAGAAAAAATCAGGGAAACGAAATAGCAAGTATTAAATCCTTCACTATCAGCATAATGGGAACCATTGCAACCCATCTTGAAGACAGAACCATTCGTTTCGCCTGCTCCGAGGCCTTTCGGTCCGTTTGTACAACTGAGGTGGTTTTGAAACATAAAACTGTATGCAGCTGAGTTGTCTTCCATGAAGAAGATACAATAAAGGACTATGCAAAACCAAACGACGAATTGAGGAGTAACGCTATCTCCTCCTTTTAAAAGATATTGACCAAGACGTCAGTGTCTGATGTTTAAGCGGGAAATGCAACGACTGGATACTTGGCACACAACAGAACAAAGAAGGGACGCTACAGACAGTTTGCGACGCTGATGACTTCAAGACTCGTCCACGAGCAAGAAGACGCAACACGTCTCTGAAAAGCTTTGCTTCCATTTAGGTTTCTTCCACCCCCACCCCCGGAGTGTTACAGAGAACGAAGAGAGACCGCCCATGGAGACCAACGACTATGGGGATCTGTGTGTCACGAAGAATCCACCTCAAGCACTTGTTCTGGAATGGAAAACGCTCTCTCTCTCTCTCTCTCTCTCTCTCTGTCTGTCTGTCTGTCTGTCCGTCTGTGGTGTCTGTCTGTCTCTCTCTTCTCCTCTCTCTCTCCCCTCTTTCACCTTCCTCTCCCTCTCTCTTGTAAAGAGAGATAATGTAATTTCTCTTGTAACGAGAGATAATAAAGTTTTCTGAATCTGAATCTCTCTCTCTCTCTCTCTCTCTCTCTCTCTCTCTCTCTCTTCCTCCCCTCTCTCCTCTCCTCTCTCTCTCACTCTCTCCCCTCTTTCCCCCTTCTCTCT
>JADBJO010031542.1:0-10000 GCA_016801955.1 Conus betulinus | reverse complement strand
TCCTAAAGGAGTTGTCCACATCTGTTCGTTAATGCGTTCATTTGCTTTGAAATAAAGTCTCTCTTTTTTTTCCTACAGAACAAAGTACTGATGTCTTTCTCTGTCTGCTAATTATCTTGCTATTGATCGTACGAGTACTCCTTTAATTTTTTTCATGTACAGATTTTAATTTCTTTTCCACTTTCAGATTTTTAAAAGTTTCCTTACTTGCGAATTCATTTTCTTCAATTTCTTTTTATTTCTTGCTGCAAGCAATTCTTCTCTTTTTTCTTTTAAATTCTCATGCTTCTTCTTATAGCGTAAGCCATGGTTCAAGTTTAAAACAAAAAGCTGATCTTATATTTTTAGTATATATGGTGATTTGGGAATCTGCTGTATTTTTATCTTAATATATTCATCCGAGGCATGTTCATCAAGACTGTGTTTTTAAATTCATTTCATCGACATTTGGTATAGAGCAATTCAATTTTCAAAGGTGTTTTGTTGAATGTGTTTTCCAAATATAATTTTTTAAGTTACCATGGAATGGGCTGTTCCGTGTCCTGGAAAGTATATAACAAATTCATAATTCCATATTAGAGGATCTGACAAAAAAAAAAAGTTAAAAGAAATTGATCCAACTTTGTTTAGTGGTGTGTTGACTTACGCCATGTATATCGTCGGCGGCGGGGGAGGTATTCCCATGTCATAGGTCAGGATCAGCTCTACCATCACATCTTCCACCGCTTCCCCAGGAGCTGTGGGATTATCTCTGTGTACATAATTAGACAGTATATTGGGGTTCCAGATTTAAATTGAAATCACCCACTGCTATCAAGTTAGGAGCATTATTATTGTCTAAGTATTGTTGAACGCCCTTGGCAATTCAGGGATGCCATGATTAATCCACTCATCTTTATTTCAGTCTTTTATTTATAATGATAAATCTAAAGACAGTTTCAAAGTCATGTGATTTCTCAGGCATTCTGCGCTTAGGAGTGTTACATTTCTCAGTGGGCATTTTTGTTCACAGCTCACCGTCAGCAACAAAGACACAGGAAACTTACGTAACATTTGATTACAAGGAAACAAAAGGACTGGATTTCGAACACAAATACAATCAGATGAAAAAAAAAAGTGGTTATTGGAAAGACAGCACATACTATCAATTTACCCACTGAAAACAGTACAGATCAGATAATCACTGGAAAACTCAATGGAAAACAGCGGAAGGGACATTGTGGGAAACGGGTGTCAGACACAATGTATGACACATGAAGAAACTCTCTCATGTGGTCACTGACTTTGCTATATACTGAAAATTACTGTGGAACTTCTCCTCTTGTTCATCATATGCCAACACACCCATGTCTGTCTGCACCAAAAATAAACATAGTCTACATATGGTGTAAAGAATGCGTGCACACTCCCACACATTGCAATGATACCTAATCCTCACAATGACTCATGACACACTTGCATGTTGCGCTTGGCTTGGAGACCCCCCCACCCACCCCCACCCACAGACACACACACACACACACGCGCGCGCGCGCGCGCGCTCGCGCGCACACACACAGACAGACACACACACACACTACTCAATCCTACTAAACTTGTTCATTTGATATACTTAATTCCCCCGATCAGCATACACTAAAGGCTAGAAAAACGACCAGGATAAGTAAATACCTACCTATCTTAAACCACCCATCCCAACCTTCCCCTTTTGTCCCTAACACAGTCATCTCTCTCTCTCTCTCTCTCTCTCTCTCTCTCTCTCTCTCTCTCGCGCGCGCGCGCGCGCGCGCGCGCGCGCGCAAGCACACGCACACAGGCACAACACACACACACACACACACACATACGCATGCACACTCACACACGCACACACACGCTCACGCGCGCTCGCACCCACCCATCCACCCACCACCACATGCACACACATACACGCACACACACAATCATACGTTTTTTTACCCTTGTCTTATAGCACTTACAGTGAATAGACGTTGAAGTAAAGAACACACACACACACACACACACACACACACACACGCACACGCACACACGCACACGCACACACACATACACACGCGCGCGCGCGCGCGCCATCTTACTTCATTGCTCATTAAAATTTTTGTTGATTAATTTTGCACATAACCAATTCAGTCTCATGCTCCTACATGGCTGTCAAACAGACATTCATTGCACCATCTACAACATCTTCATCATTCACTGCACTATCTACAACATCTTCATCAGTCACTGCACCACCTACAACATCTTCATCAGTCACTGCACCATCTACAAGATCTTCATCAGTCACTGCACCATCTACAACATTCATCATTCACTGCACCATCTACAAGATCTTCATCAGTCACTGCACCATCTACAACATCTTCATCATTCACTGCACCATCTACAACATCTTCATCAGTCACTGCACCACCTACAACATCTTCATCAGTCACTGCACCATCTACAACATCTTCATCAGTCACTGCACCACCTACAAGATCTTCATCAGTCGCTGCACCACCTACAAGATCTTCATCAGTCACTGCACCACCTACAACATCTCATCATTCACTGCACCACCTACAACATCTTCATCAGTCACTGCACCACCTACAACATCTTCATCATTCACTGCACCACCTTCAACATCTTCATCAGTCACTGCACCACCTTCAACATCTTCATAGTTCACTGCACCACCTTCAACATCTTCATCAGTCACTGCACCACCTACAACATCTTCATCGTTCACTGCACCACCTACATCTTCATCAGTCACTGCACCACCTACAACATCTTCATCAGTCACTGCACCACCTACAACCTCTTCATCAGTCACTGCACCACCTACATCTTCATCATTCACTGCACCACCTACAACATCTTCATCATTCACTGCACAACCTACAACATCTTCATCAGTCACTGCACCACCTACAACACCTTCATCAGTCACTGCACCACCTACAACATCTTTCATCAGTCACTGCACCACCTACAACATCTTCATCATTCACTGCACCACCTAAACATCTTCATCAGTCACTGCACCACCTACAACATCTTCATCAGTCACTGCACCACCTACAACATCTTCATCAGTTCATGGTAGCCTGTGGCGAGGGACGACAGGCAGAGAAAAGGAGGGAGAGAGGGAAGAGCAGAAGCCCAAAGGAAAGAGAATGAAGAAATAGCACGATAGCAACATCCACACATGCAAACCACACTTTCTTTCATACCGACACGCCTTGGCATTCGCACTCATACCTTCTAAACGCTGTGCAGTCAATCTCTGCTGTGAGTTCCGCATAAATCCAGAATCACTGTCCAACACATCACCACACATCTTGCCACACATTTCATTTGCCCCGCGCTTGCAAATGTGCCCTGTAGTGACACACGGATTCTGTGCACACAGGCGAGCTCAGCGGAAGTGCACCTTGCGTGAGAAGCGTTCACTGATAGTCAGGTAAACAAGCAGACGAACTCCGGCAGAACGACACATGAGCTCGAAGAGAGCGACCGGCTAGCTTAAATTTAGGGAGCTGCATCGTGCTGACAGTGACACTAGTGACAGACCAGTGCTAGTGCTAGGGCCTCCAGTAAATAGGAGACAGTTCAGCCCTAGCACTGCAACAGAACAGCCGTAGACGGTTACAACGGCACTGGACGGTTCTGACATTATACACTACTAGACGCGGGGACTTGGACACTGAAAGTAGTAAAAAAGAGACAGACTCGACTTCGCAGTTTGAAACCCGGTAAGGTAGAGTGCGTGTGTGTGAATGTGCATGTGTTTAAATAGATCACCGAACTTCTCAAAAGTGTAGGCAGAACACTTTAACCCGTCCCTGATTGGATACATTCTGTCACGTGGCGATTTGTTTCCCCTCTGTGTCACAAAAGTGTCATAAAACAAAGTCGTCTGCTGCACTGTTTGCTCCGTTGTGGGATATCCGCCGCCAAACGTTCACAGCTCTGATGGGGTCTTTCCGTCGTGGAGTTGAGAGTCGGACATGTTTGCCCGCTGGTCTCGTTGTCCAGTCTGCTGGCAGCGTTGTCGTCGGTAAGCCGCTGATCTGTCCGAGGAAATCGCATCAAGAGAGAGTTGAGAACCGTCACACTGTCGATTCTGTGCACCTTCAACTTCAGGTCTTCAGCGAACATTTGGCCCGCCGTAGTCCCGCCTGTAAGGTTCAGGACGACTTGCAGCCTGGCGGAATAAAACGTAGTTTCTCTTGGTTAGAACTTGCACGAATATTTCACTAGGCTTTGCGTTGGGTTTTCTTCTGTTCTGTATTATTTCATGTGTATGTTTTCTTCACATGAATCTGACGATTATTGGTCTTGTTTGTCCCTGTTTTCTCTCTCCGATCCTGTGAAACTGCATCTCAATGTTCCTGTGTGATTTGTGTTTAGTTTCAGCCTATTGTTATTGATTTTCAGAACTTTCTTCTTTGTTTCTTCTGTTGTCTGATCTTTGGTTTCGTACACATAGAGCAATTGGGATGTTATTTCTCCTTGACTATCGTTCATTATTATATGATCATGCATCTGCTTGCTTTGCTTAGAATACAGCTTCCTTGACCTTTCGTTATAGTCGTCTCTTTTCCTCATCTCTGCTAGGTCCTCCTTCAGTGTGGTGTTGTCCGAACACTTCACATTTCGGGCTCTGAATTGTTTCACTCAGCCTGTCACGTTTCCTGCTCAGATTGAGGTTTACTGGTTGCAGAATTTTCGCCATATCTGCGTTCGATGGATCGGACCAACTGCTGTTCCTGTGCGTTGATGCCAGTTTCCATTTCGAAGTCGCCATTGTCGTCTGCTTAACATGTGCAAGAATTCTCCGCTCACCTGAATGTTGGCCTATTGCTGTTGGCCAGCGGAAATCCTTTATTTTCTTCACTCGTTCGGGATTTTGTCCCTGTCTGACTTCAGACTTGATGAATGTTCCGTGTTCTCAAACACATCAAATTATTTCTGAATTTTCCGAAGACGATTTTTTTATTTTTCAACCAAATCTGGCACAGGGCAGTAATGTGTCGCAGGGTCTGCATATTTTTGGCTTTCATGAATTCATTACTTTCTTATCTCAGTCATTTACAATGTTTAGGGGCTTGTTCTCGATGCGAAGTAACTGGTGAGCGTGAATTCATTGACTCCTATCTATCTATCTATCTATCTATCTATCTATCTATCTATTTATCTATCTATCTATCTATCTATCTATCTATCTGTCCCTCTATCTTTTGTTCTTTATAGTCGAATTTTCATGTAAAATGTTTTAATGTTGAATAACGTGATGAAACCCAGCACATGTCTGTTGCTGTCTGTATAATGTGTAAATGCAACTACGAACCTGCTGAGGAAAGAAATCATCAGTCACCCCAACAAAACTGAGTGGGATGAAAAAAGGCTGACATATTTTGTAGATTTTTTTAAGGTACTAAAAATCTTCTGCTACTCTGTAACATAGTATGAAAAGTCTTGAGAGTGATGTACAGGTTGCTAAAGAAACATTTATGAACCTTTTTTTCTGAAGGCTTGCGTCAAACGATCAAAACTACAGCACATGGATGAAAAAAAAAAAACGAAACGAACAGTTTGACAAAGAGCGCGTGGACGAAATGCATGCAGCTGGTACAGCACTAACTCTGTGCAGCCGTACTCGGAGAACTAAAGCCCAACATTCGTAATATACACAGAAAACATTCCAATATAAGAACAGTTTCAATGAACGAGGAAAAGAAAATACCAGAAAGCAGTTTTTGACATTGCCATCCAAAGGCATGGTGACTGGAATAAGTTCTGATCAACAATACGCAGCGATAAGAAAAGCCTTTTGTTTCAGTGGTCATGTGGGAAACACATGTAGGCAATATCCTTGCCCCAGAATGTAGTGAATGCGAAGGGAGTACAGATGAACCTGGTGATAGTTTACACAGCACAGGTTTGTACATTCCTGACTTAGATGATGAAAAGAACGCGATGTGAAGAAGCATACGTCATGCTATCAATTGAAATGCCATATCCCATCCGAGCTTTAGACAAAACATCCGAAGAGAGAGAGAGAGAGAGAGAGAGAGAGAGAGACAGAGAGACAGACACAGACAGAGACAGAGACACAGACAGACAGACAGACAGACAGACAGACAGAGAGAGAGAGAGAGAGAGAGACAGACAGACAGACAGACAGACAGACAGACAGAGAGACACAGACAGACAGACAGACAGACAGAGAGAGAGAGAGAGAGAGAGAGAGACGTGTAAGAAGCGGGGAAGAGACGGAAATGGGTAAAGGGTGGGGAGAGAAATTCAAGAGAGAGAGAGAGAGAGAGAGAGAGAGAGAGAGAGAGAGAGAGAGGTTTTTAATTTTCAGTACAGTTAAGATGTAATTTGTTTTATCATGACAATTTCTTATTTTACTTGCATCCCTGTTAAGTTTCTTTTATGATTTTGATGTCATTCAGATGTTATTTGTATTATTTTCGCTTCTCATTAATTTATTAAGTTTCTTTTTTTTAAATATGAGTACAACAGCATGTTAATCTGACAGTAACTGGTTTTCAGTCAATCAGTCAGTCAATCAATGTGTGTGTGTGTGTGTGTGTGTGTGTGTGTGTGTGTGTGTGTGTGTGTGTGTGCACGCGCGCTTAGGAGGGGGGGGGGGGGGGGAGGGGGATGCTGTGGGTTAGGGGGGTAGGTGGCTCTTTGTTTTGATGTTGCCAAATAAAGGGGGGCGGGATTTTGTTTTTGTTTTTTTTTTTTCCTCTATACAAACGAAAGAAGACAATTCACAACAAAGGCAATATTTCGACTCCTTTCTGCTCGCTATATCTGCTGCTTCCAAAGGAAAAGAAACGGACTGTAGTCTGCTGGATGTGTATGTTACCAAGACAAAGTGCAGACAGCCATCAATGCCATGGTGTGTTAGCCCTCTCGGCACCATGGTCTGCATCGTCTGCCGACCAGATGGTACTTGCCGTCAGCAGTGAAGGGTGAAAACTGCCCACACGTGTTGACTCGGACCTCCTAAAGAGGCGTCCGAAGAAAAGGGACGCAGAGGCTGCGCGCTTAAACCACCTGCTCCACAGATAAAAACAAAATTGCGTCCCTTTCCTCGTTCTATAAGACACTATTCTCGTTTTTCTGTCTCAGACGCTTATTCTCGTTTTTCTGGACTCAGACGCTATTCTCAGACGCTATTCTCGTTATTCTGTCTCAAACGCGTTATTCTCTTTTTACTGTCTCAAACACTATTCTCGCTTTTCTGGTCTCGGATACTATTCTGGTTTGTCTTCCTCAGACACTATTCTGGTTTGTCTTCCTCAGACACTATTCTGGTTTTTCTTCCTCAGACACTATTCTGGTTTTTCTGTCTCGGACACTATTCTGGTTTTTCTTCCTCAGACACTATTCTGGTTTTTCTTCCTCAGACACTATTCTGGTTTTTCTGTCTCGGACACTATTCTGGTTTTTCTGTCTCGGACACTATTCTGGTTTTTCTGTCTCGGACACTATTCTCATTTTTCTATGTTGGACATTATTCTCGGTTTTTTTTTGTTTATTCTGTCTCGGACATTCTGGTTTTTTCTTTTTTTCTTCCTAAGACGTATTCTCGTTTTTCTGTCTCAGACGTTATTCTGGTTTTTCTGTCTCAGACACGACTCTGGTTTTTCTGTCTCAGACACTATTCTGGTTTTTCTGTCTCAGACACTATTCACGTTTTTTTTGTCTCTCGATGTTGTGTTTGACCCAACTCACCGCTCTGTACGAGGAAGAGGTACAGATGTAATTTTAGGCAGAGCAACTGACCTTAGGGGTCAGAGACCTTAGCTGGTTGTGTAGGGTCAGGTCAGAGGTTACGGTAGAGGTCAAGTAGTACAATGCAGTTTGAATAGATGGAAATGACATCGCTTTTGTGGCAAGAATTTTTAGGTGAAACAGAAGACCCTGTCCTTGTATTCGGGATGAAAAAATGGGGTCATGTCGAAAGCATGTCTCTGTACATAAAGCAAACAAAGCATAGGGGCTGACTCTGTACATAAAGCAAACAAAGCATAGGGGCTGACTCTGTACATAAAGCAAACAAAACATTGGGGCTGACTCTGTACATAAAACAAACAAAGCATTGGGGCTGACTCTGTACATAAAGCAAACAAAAAATTGGGGCTGACTGTACATAAACCAAACAAAGCACTGGGGCTGACTGTACATAAAGCAAAACAAGACATTGCGGTTGACTGTACATAAAGCAAAAGCAAAGAAGACTCAAAGTCAGACACAGCATGTCTCAAGGGCTGGAGTGTTCAGTGAATTTGTTTTTAACGAAGGTTGATGTTTCGAGAGATGTTATATGTAGCTTTGAGCGTAATAGAGAATATAGGGCGTTCGGGGCTTCATTCGTGACTGCAGACTCGGACCAAAGATGTATATTTAGGGAGGAAAGCTTACTCTATGGTCAGAAATTTTGGCCTTTTCTTCTTCGCTCTCACATACGGTGAAGTTCCGTCTGTGTATATATAAACCTGTCTTTGCTACCACATAGCGACTATTTGCTGTGCATTGCTTCTAGTCGCACATTCGGTCTGTTACATCGCCTGTCTGTGTACTATATTACTTGTTCCTGTGAATTTTCTTATGTTGCTGTTTTAAGCTGCTACTTTCTTACCCATATCCACCTGCCCACTTTCTTCTGTCCCCGCCTCCCCTACCTCCATTGTCTCCGCTTTACCCTCTCTCTCTCCTCCCTCCCTCCCTCTCTCTCTCTCTCTCTCTCTCTCTCTCTCTCTCTCTCTGTCGTGCCCATTGCTTTTCACCTGTCCTCACTTTCGTATCCATCTGTCATACATTGTCATTCTTGTGCTGACTCCGACCCTGGGAGTGTTGTTTGAGGCACTGGTGGTGTGTGATGTTTGTAGCGTCTGAAGTTAAAAAAAAAATTGATAAACTTTCCTTGTTTGTTTTGTGTTGTGGACTTAAATTTGTAATTCGCACTATCCTTGGTCGCTTGTGGACAATTGTTCGTCATATATTCTGTCAGTTTGGCGTCCGCAACAAAAAAATGATGCCCCATTTTGGACACTGGTTATTTGTATTTTTGTTTGTTTGCTTGTAGGTTATGGACTGTTTTGTCTGTGACGTTTCCCCAGGTCTCTGGTTTGTCTGTGACGTTTCCCCAGCCCTATGTTTTTGTCTGTGACGTTTTCCCAGCCCTCTGTTTTGTCTGTGACGTTTCCCCCAGGCCTCTGTTTTGTCTGTGACGTTTCCCCAGGCCTCTGTTTTGTCTGTGACGTTTCCCCAGCCCTCTGTTTTGTCTGTGACGTTTCCCCAGGCCTCTGTTTTGTCTGTGACGTTTCCCCAGCCCTCTGTTTTGTCTGTGACGTTTCCCCAGCCCTCTGTTTTGTCTGTGACGTTTCCCCAGGCCTCTGTTTTGTCTGTGACGTTTCCCCAGGCCTCTGTTTTGTCTGTGACTTTCCCCAGGCCTCAAAATGTTGCCAGTGGTGGGCCTGGCGGGTAAAGCATTGCTGTCTTAATCCACAGATTCTGGGTTCAGTTCCCGCTTGATATAGCGCGGGAAGAGGAAATCATATCTCTCCTAAATAAATGTCTGCGCGCCAGGGTGGCACACCAATTTTCTTCAAAGGGAAATCATATTGTGCACGCTGGCGTCATGTTTAGACATTCCCGAAGACGGAATTTAGCTTCCTGGACGATGGGATTTAAAGCTATCACATGGTGAAAAAATATCCAATAGTATACTTCGTCGTCTTGTCAGGAAACGAAGAAGAAAAAAAAATCAGAAGACAAAGAAGAAAACGACGACAACAACAATAAAGAAGAAGAAGAAGGAGAAGAAGAGAAGAAGAAGCAGAAGAAAGAAGAAGAAGAAAAGAAGAAGAAAGAGAAGCAGAAGAAGAAGAGAGAAGAGAAGCCAAAGAAGAAGAAAGAAGAAGAAAGAAGCAGCAGAAGAAGAAGAAGAGAAGCAGCAGCAGAA
>JADBJO010031541.1:7500-16643 GCA_016801955.1 Conus betulinus | reverse complement strand
TATGAGGACATGGAGAAAGGTATGGGTGGACATGGGCAAAGGTATGAGGGATTTATTTGTTTAGAGATATAAGCATGGGGACATGGATAAAGGTATGGGGGGAGGATAAAGGATGGTGGACATGGATAAAGGTATGAATTGGAGTGGCTAAAGGTAGGAGGATACGGTATATAAAGGGACTGGTGGACATGGATAGAGTGGATAGGGGACAGGGAAAGGTTTGGGGAAACTGGAAAGATATGGGGAAATGGATATAAGCATGGTGGACATGGATTAAGGTATGGTGGCCCATGGGACAAGGTTATGGTGGCTTATGGACAAAGGTCTTGGGGACATGCATACAGGGAATGGTTTGGGACCATGGATGGAGGGCTTGGGGAGGGGGACACTGGACCAACAGGTAGGTGATGAAGCTCGGTCAGCCAATATTACCAGTGCAAAGTTATTATATCCTCTATTATCCCATGTGATAATTGTCACTGTATGCATACAAGGACGCCTCAGGTCATGCCCAATGCCGAAGTTAGGAGTTGTCAGGGCCTTAGTGATCGTTAGCAGGCTCAAGAGGACAGATTCTGGCTGTGTCTTTCAGTTGCTGGCGCTGGATTGCTAGCGGCCGACCAGAATCTCTCGGGTGGGTTTGTTGTGTGGGGTTTGTGTGCTGTGATGGTGTGTGTGGTGTGTGGGGGGGGGGGGGGGGGGGGCGGGGGGGGGGGGGGGGGGGGGGGGGGGGGGGGGCGGGGGGCGCGGGGGCGGGGGGGGGGGGGTAGGAGGGGGGGGGGGGGAGCTGTTTTAGCCTCACCGTCCCCATGCGCCGACCCGGAAAAGGAAGGAGTGGCTGATTTGCAACGTGAAATGAGAGGACATCAATGCAGCAATTTCACAAAAAAAAGGTAACGTACAGAGGTATGATGGGTAAAATTGTAGTTATGCAGCATGCAGCCTACAACACAAATGCAAAGATGGCGCAGGTGGGTTGCGATTTTGTAGATTAGCTAGGGTAGCATGCAGATCTCTCCATGAAAAATAGACCGACAATGCAGTGGCTAGATGCATATGAGTCCAAAGCAGTTAGTTTGCAGTCTACTACGGGAGGAAAATACGACTATGGAGCAGTCTCGGAGCAAACGTAAAAAAAATTAAAATATTGTTCTATTTCCTTTCGTGTGCCACACTATAACGACATACGGTGATAATGTTTTATGTTTTGCGATGAGTCGGAGGGTCGCGTGGGTGGTAATGTCACAAAGTGCTTCTCTCTATATCTCTCTCTCTCCTGTACATCATTCTCTCTCGCTCTCTCTCTCTCTCTGTCTGTCGTCTGTCTGTTCCCGTATCTTGCTCTGTATGGATGCGTCTGTCTTGTCTGGTTCTCTGTCTGTCTGTCTTGTCGCGTCATCTCTCTCTCCTATGTTAGTTTGTTTGTTTGCTTGGTTTTTGGTATGTTGATGGTTTTTTTTCTTTTACGTTTTTTTATTAGGGGTGGGGGGGGCGGGGGGGGGGGGGCAGGGAGGGGGGCAAACCTTGCTGCTTTTTTCAAGATTCATTCGATCGATGACAACTTGACAGAAATCCGATTAGAATCTGAGATTTTAATCTTTTTTCTGTTGATGGGTGGGCCTAATAAGAACTATATCATTTCAATCGATTTGAACTCTGGACACAGCGTTTTAAATGTGGTTCTTAATCCTATTGTCCCTTTCGCTGTCCGCCTTGGTGTACAGAAACCTTTCGTCACGAGATGTTGTAGTTTATGGCTCTTTCCCAAAGGATCAGTTCTGGATTTAATCATCCCCCCCCCCCCCCCACCCACACACCACACACACAACACCCTCTGTTTCTCCTCTGTTGAGGCTATCGGAAACTATGTTTTCTTCCTCGTTCCTCAACACAGGTCCATTTTTTTTTAACTGAAACTGCCCGATGATGCATTATTTACCCACAAAAAAAAAACAAAACTAAACTTAATTGTTACTTTTTTTTTTTTGGCAAGCTTAATGCTTAAAAGTTAACATTTTGTAAGCTTGAAGCATTCTATGCTTGAAAAAAAAAGCAACTAGTAGCATATTTACATTTTATAGAGGAGCCCGACTGCACCGGAAAATCTATAACATTGTTTCATTCTTTCGGTGAAGATAGTTACTTGTTACAATTTTACCGACCCTAATGGTTGTCCCAACGATTGGTAAGCTGGGTCCCGTTAAGTTTCTCCCCCCGTACGGTTGGGGGAGAAAGAGAAAAGGTTTAGCGTGTAATCCAATGCGCGCAGAGTAGAGAAAGGTATCTATTGGACAGGACAATGGCCAGGGGACCTGAAAAGGATGGGGAAGGGTCAGTCAACGAGCAGTCCTCGCCGCTGTGATGACCACAAGGAAGGGGGGGGGGCCCAGAGGGAGGTATGGTGCCTAGTTGTAGTAGCTAGCCTGTGGAGGTGCTCTAACTAGGTCCGTCAGACTGGTATCCATGTTTTTGATTGCGAGAGTGTCTAAAGGGTCCAGATCATGGGAGGTAATGGTGCCCGTTGTAGCTAGCATGTTGAGGTGCTCTAACTAGGTCCGTCACACTGGTATCATGTTTGAAAGAGACTAAAGGGTCCAGAGGGAGGTATGGTGCCAGTTGTAGCTAGCATGTGAGGGTGCTCTAACTAGGTCCGTCACACTGGTATCATGTTTGAAAGAGAGACTAAAGGGTCCAGAGGGAGGTCTATGGTGCCAGTTGTAGCTAGCATGTTGAGGAGTGCTCTAAGTAGGTCCGTCACAAGCTGGTATCATGTTTGAAAGAGACTAAAGGGTCCAGAGGGAGGTTATGGTGCCAGTTGTTTAGCTAGCATGTTGAGGTGCTCTAACTAGGTCCGTCACAGGGTATCATGTTTGAAAGAGACTAAAAAGGGTCCAGAGGGAGGTATGGTGCCAGTTGTAGCTAGCATGTGTTAGAGGTGCTCTAACTAGGTCCGTCACATGGTATCATGTTTGAAAGAGACTAAAGGGTCCAGAGGGAGGTATGGTGCCAGTTGTAGCTAGCATGTTGAGGTGCTCTAACTAGGTCCGTCACACTGGTATCATGTTTGAAGAGACTAAAAGGGTCCAGAGGGAGGTATGGTGCCAGTTGTAGCTAGCTAGCATGTTGATTGGTGCTCTAACTAGGTCCGTCACACTGGTATCATGTTTCGAAAGTGACTAAAGGGTTTGCATAGTGGGCATCAGGAAAATTGTTGTAAAATGGTGGGAAAAAAAATTAATACGCCCCCCGAATTATTTATATAAAATGAATATGCGTACCCCCCCCCCCCCCCCCCCCCCCCCCGAACCCTCCCCCCCAAAAAAAAAAAAAAAAAAAAAAAAAAAAAAAAAGAAAAAGAAAAATGTGGATATGTTGGTTATGGGGAGTAAGGTGTCCATTCTCTTACTAACTGGTCATTTCATGGTCGCCAAATTTTTTGTGAGATGTGATACTGAATAAACAGGACTTTGCTTTTTTTGAATATCAAACATGTCTTTTTTTTTTTAACAGAAAAAAAAAAAGAAACCCCCCCAAAAAAACAACAACAACAAACAACAAGAACAACAAGAACTACTAAAACCCCAAACGAATGAATTCATATGAAAGAAGAAATCCAGTTTGAATACAATACATCCCATCGGCAGAGGGAATAATGTTTATGAACATACCCCTTTCCTCCTGTATCTAATGGAATTTCCGATCATGCATAATCATGCGCACAGAGCGATATATAGGCCTATATTCAATGCGATGCCATACATGACAGGATGTTTTAAAGGTGGACAGAGAATAAAGCTGAGGGAAAATGAGGATACATTTTTTCAGCGTTTCTGTGATTGCCTTTTATTCTGTGTTTTTTTTGTTCAACGTTTACAGATAATCAGTGGTGTGGACATAATGTCATCAATAGTGTGGTGTGTGTGTGTGTTGATGTGTGTGGTGTGTGTGTGTGTGTGTGTCTTGTGTGGTGTGTGTGTGTTGTGGTGTGAAAAGGGCGGGGTGGGTGGGGGTGCACGCGCGCGCGCGGAGCGCGGGTGCGTGCGTGCGTGGTGTGTGTGCGTGCGTGAGTGCGTGCGTGTGTGTGTGTGTGTAGGTGTGTGTGTGTGGGGTGTGTGTGTGTGTTGTGTTTGTGTTGGTTGTGTGTGGTGTGTTTGTGTGTGGTGTGTGTGTGTGATGGCCACGATTACCTTATACAAAGACTGTCAGTCTGAGCCCATGCAAAATGCCAGGATGTGCGCGTAACGTTTCTTAGTGTAGCGCTCAAGATGAATTTGACCAGGTCCCCAGTACAGCGTTGGTTGGCTGGTTGAAAAATCATCCCCGTGACAGAATCACGTCGTGGGAGGAACGCTTGTTATATCTCTAATGGTGCCCATCAACGAATTAAGGAGGTATGCACGACATCCAATGTGAAACTAGCATCAAGCGCAGCAGTCTTCACGAAAGTGCAGCGGATTACAGCAGTCTGCCTGAGCAAAAACACAAACAATTGTTACTTTTTTTTTTTTTTTCATCGTGACAGTGTACACAAAAATGGTAACAGTTGTTACACTCTGCGTTGTGCATGCAGGGTAAATAAAATAGCAATTGTTTCCCTGGTTGTTGGGTATTGGCACGTCATCAGTCATCATAGTCGTTGTTGTGTTGTGTGTTGTTGTGTTGTTGTGGCTGCGCTGCTTGCTGCTGTAAAACTGGTTGCATTCTTTAAGTGTTTATTGACTCACTACTTACTAAATTCAATAGAAATGTGAGATTTTAGTCTTTTGCTGTTAATATGTAAGAAGATAAATTCTTTCAATCTGTTTTTGAACTCTTACCCACAGTGCGTAAATGACAACAATTAATCGATTGTCACAGTTCGCTGTTCATTGAGTAGTAACAACAGAAACCTTTTTGTCATCATGGGATATTGTAATTATTACTCCATCCCAATGATCAATTTCTGAATATCATTTTACCCCTGAGGCTATCGCAAAATCATTTTCATTCTCATTGTGCAGCGCTCAGAACAGTCAATTGTAGTTTCGTATAACTAATGATGATGTGTATTATTTCCAACGAAAAAAAAAAAGCACAATGTGTCACTTCTTTTAAGCTTCATGCTGAACTTTCTATCTTTTCAACTTTTATTTCCTACCTTATTTTTTTGGTAACCTTAAGCATTACTTAATTCAGAGCAATTGTGAAACAAATCAATGCTTTTTAAACGGAAACTGGTAAGCATTAGCTTAGGGGGGAAAAAATGGTAACAATGTTACATTTTCAGTGGGAGAACACACCCGAAAATTGTAACATTGTTTCATCTTCTTGCGTGGAGATGAACACGTTGTTGTGATATTATACGTTGTATCAATGGAGTCCAGGGCTTCGTGTCAGAGTTAGTCTCTCCCACGTACGGTTGAGGCAAGGAGAGCCGATCAGGGTGTCATCAATATGCGCAGTGAAGGGCTAATGGGACAAGGAAAATGGCGCGGTGGCGGCCATGAAAAGGATGGGCGAAGGGTCAGCAACGAGCAGTCCTCGCCTCTGTGAGGACCAAAGGAGGTGGACTAGTGGGAGGTATATTATGGTGTCAGTTGTAGCGTGTCAAGGGCTATAACTAGATCAGTCATGGTGTCCTGTTTGGCGCGAAAGGAGTGTGGGAGGGGAGAGAGGAGGAGGGGAGGGGAGGGGAGGAGGGGGGGGGGGTGTTGTATCAGGAAGATGTTGTCTTGTTCCAAATAAAAAAAAAAAAAAAAAAAAAAAAAAAAAAAAAAACAACGTAGGGAATAGTCAGTTATAGGAGTGGTGTGTCCACTCTGTTATTATCCAGTCGGTTTAAGTCATGAAATTTTGTGAGAATAAACAGACTTCAGCTTTATTTATTTTATTTTTTGTTAAACGTCAAACATGTTTTCTTTTAAAAAAAAAAAAAGAAAAGAAAAGAAAATACCAATCCACAAAATGACAAACCTGAATGAAATACTAGTGAAATGGAAATGAAGTGACATACAGTACATACATTGCAGGGTAGGGGGACTATGTTTATGCACATATCCTTTCCCCCCTGTGACTGATAGACACACGAACATGTACTTGTCTATATAACCGTGCGCGCAAGCATAATATAGTATACATTCATGTAACGGACATATGCAGGGGTATTTTAAAGGCAGCAGGAAAACAAACACGAGGAAGGTGTGACCAATCATGAAAATGATGATTTCTCAGTTCTTATAATAGCTTTGCTCACGTCAATCATGGAGTTAGGCTCTTTTTTTTTTTTTTTTTTTTTCTTAAGAGAAAAGAAGAATTCATGTGCATTTTTCAACGTTACAGAAATCAGCTAATGCAACCTATCTTACAGGTGTGTGTGTGTGTGTGTGCTGTGGTGGGTGTGTGTGTGGTGTGTGTGTGTGGGATGTGTGTTGGTGTGGCGCGCGCGGCTGGCGCGCGCGCGATGCGCGAGCGTACGTGCGTGCGTTGTATGCGTTGTTGGCACGTGTGTGTGTGGTGTATGTGTGTGCGTGTGTGTTTGTGTGTGTGCGCGACGCGCGTGCGCTGGTCCGTGCGTGCGTGGTGTTGTGTGTGGTGTGTGTGTGGTGTGTGTGTGTGTGGTGTGTGTGTGTGTGTGTGTGTGTGTGTGGTGTGGTGCACGCGCACGCGCGCTCGCTCTTGTCATTCATTCATTCATTTATTATTTCATTAGTTGGTTCAGTTATTATTCAATTTTTTTGTGCCGCGCAAGAAGAGCCTACAAACCTACAGTTGTCTTCGGCATTTGATTTTTTACGCTGCTTTACAGTAAAGATACATGATCCTGTGGCCTGTGACTGTTCGGAGCATTGACTATTGTCAGTGTGACAACCAGGAATTATGATCTGGCTCCAGCGGACAAGTTGAACTCAGTACACACAACCACACACACACACACACCACACACAACACACACACACACCGCACGCACGCACGCACGCACCGCACGCACGTAAGTACGTACGCAAGCCACCCACAGACACAGACACACACGGGCGCGCTAGCGCGCACGGCACGCGCACACAACCACACACACACACGCACAACACACACACACATACCACGCACACACACGCGCGCGCGCGAGAGCGAGGTGCGCACGCAACACATGCACACACACACACACACACACTCACACACACAACACACACACCACACACACACACACACACACACACGCACACGCACACACACACACAGACACATGCTGGAAACATTGTAGGAAAAAAAACAAAAAAAATCGGGATGTTCTCTGACACACGCATTAACCAGCTATTAAAACTTTGACACACTTCATTCTTTTTATCAATGTAGTTTGCCGTTTTCTCGGATCATAATTTCGCTCTATATATAAGATCAAACTAAAGCTTTTAAGACCAAAATTTGCAAAAATATAAACATGCCTTTGTGGTGAAAATGATAAGAAATTCCACATACTTTTCCACTGCACAGCAGTTTTAAAACCTGTCATCTATCACCTCCACTTAATTGTTCTCCGAGTCCAGTTTGTACCCGATTTACACTCATCAGTGTAAAATTGCTGTTTCATCGCATCAAAGTCCTTTTTTTATTTCAGTTTGTAAAATGGGAATGGTGTTTTTAGCATCTTCCTTGTTATGACCGGTTATTCTTCGATGTTTATAGTTAGTTATCCATTTTTATTACTGTTGCTGTTAATGTTATTCTTATAGATTAGGTTCGTCTAATATCACATGATGTGTATAGAGCGTTAAATTGAAGACCTAACACACACACACACACACACACACACACACACACACACACACACACCACACACACACACACATTACACACGTGATGGATCCATCCATCAGTCAGCCAATTTAACACGTCAGGGCGGGCATGTTCTGGTCATAGTGTGGGCAAGGCGATCGAGTTAGGACGACCTGTTGGTCCAACGATGAGTGAGTGAGTGAGTAAGTGTGAAGTGTGTGTGTGTGGGTGTTGGTGTGGTGTGTGTGGTGTGTGTGTGTGTGTGTGAGAGAGAGAGAGAGAGAGAGAGAGAGAGTGCGAGAGAGACGGAGAGAGAGAGGAGAAGAGAGTTTTTGCTGTCACCAGCAGAAAGCTATAATTCTAAGGTAGGTAGGGGGGAGGGGGGGTGGGGGCGGGAATGAGTGGAGACGTGGTTGTTTGGGTTCAGGGAGAAAATATGAATGAAACGTACTCAGTAGTGTTCAAAAAAATGAAAACTAACCACACTCACACCCCATTCATTCATGTTGTTATCTCGACCATCCAAACAAAAGCACTGTTTATAATGAGAGAAGGAGAGAAGAGAGAGAGGAGGGACAGGTGGCGGGGTGAGTCCAGAGAGAGAGAGAGAGAGAGAGAGAGAGATGGGTAGGGAGAAAGGGAGGGACCAGACAGACAAAGAGAGAACACACACCACACAATATCATTATATATGCTATATATATATCATTATATATAATATATTATTATATATATATATATAATGCTGGGACAAGTAAGTACTAGAGGGAAAAAACAAGTGTAGGTTAAAACAATTCTTCCATTTATAGTAATGACTTGGCAAAGATTTGAAATGTTTTAAAGAAAATGGGAAACATGGTATTATGAAAATGAAAACCCTTCACTAGCTGCATGAGGGAACCCATCGCAATCCCTCCGAAGGCAGATCTGTATGTATCGCGACTGCTCCTAGGCTTTTTCGTCCGCTGGATCGGAAATCATCAGGGAGACACGGCTGATTGTGCTCTCTTGGCGTCAAATAGAGACACACCACAGTCCGTAAATTCTGTGGTGTTCTCACCACCAAGGGTCAAAGAAGAATCCAGCAGCACCCCCGAAGCAGCCAGCGAAAGGTAGTAGAATAAAATAAAACGAATGTGTGGAGAGGTAAAAAAAGTTGCTGCTAAATAACTATAAGCATTATGCAAACAGTATAAAATGTAGGGGGCAATCTTTGAGTCATGCTTGAGGATCCATTTAAGGATGCTCCATTTACAGATTTAAGGATATATATATATATTATATATATATATATATATATATATGAGTATAGATAGGAGAGAGAGAGGAGAGATAGAGAGAGAGAGAGAGAGAGAGAGAGACAGAGAGATGAGAGAGAGAGATGGGGTGGGACA
>JADBJO010031541.1:0-2500 GCA_016801955.1 Conus betulinus | reverse complement strand
AAAAAAGGTTTGTACCACTGTGCAGATATGTGATTGATGACAAACACGTCCATTTGAGGACAGACACTCAGATATGTGACTGATGACAAACACATCCATTGAGGACAGACGTCCCCTTCCAGAGTCACGTGGGACGAATTCATCAAAACCTTTGAACTGCAATGCATTCCTGTTGTTTTGGTATAGTCGATAAACAACTGGTTTTATTTCCTCACAGATGCCCCTTTCCTCCAAGTAGCTGGACAAACAGAACTGCTTTGACAGAAGACACAGACAATAATTCCATCATGAAAGCTGAGTCTTTCTTGGGAAGAAGCTGGACTGATTCGTCAGATGGGACTGCAGACGAATATTGCGATTGAACCAGTAGGTCTTAGCCATCTCTTTGGATCAGGAAGAAATGTCAAATGTGACGAGATATATATATATATATATATATATATATATATATATATATATATATATATAGTTCAGTAACTGATCAATCACTACGGCGTCATGGTAGTGTCACGGGTTTATAGGACAGAAGGTTGCTGGATCGAATCCCATACGGCGCATATTTATGGACTTTGTGTTTTAGCCCATATGGGATTCTCACCGGCATTGCTGAGCGTTGTATGGGCGCAAAAAATATGGGCCACACAGGCGAGTTATCTTTTGAGGGAAGCGTTTTTCAGAGTACTGCTCGAATGTCCTGACCGACAATGCAGGTGTCTGTATACCCGGGCCTGGTCACATACTAGTCTGTCATGTCGTCACAGATCAAAATGGAAATTCTCCTTAACCGTAAAAAAAATTAAATTATGTAACCATACTCTGTTCTCAAGAAGAGCTCAGATTTGATTCCTCTTCCACAGTTATGCCTGTGCCGAATTCACGACAATATTTTCGGTGTCAGCAACTTCATCTGATGCGGTGCCAGTACAAAAAAAGCCTCCCTAGCAGAGGCATAAGCTTCACAAGAATACATGTCAACAACAAGACGACGACCCACAACTAGTGCCCAAACCTGGCACTCTTGACCTGAATGGAAGACTTCCTTCAGACTCTCCCTGTTTGCCCATGGAAATGCCAAGTGCTGCTGGGATTTATGAGAATGGAAAAACTGAGGAAGATGCACCATTAGTATTTTCAAAATGTCACGATGACGCTTGTGAAGAGGATAGCGCGTTTCTTCTGTCCTGGAATGTTCTTTAAAGTGTAGACGAGGCAGTGAAGGTCATCATTCAATCACTGACTGCTTTGATGTGAAGTATGACTGCAGTCTGAGTTCATCAGATCAGAACACATATCAGTTTAGCATACAATCAGTGGACAGAAACAAAGGTGAGTGAGAAACGGAAACTGACAGCAATAAACACTCAAACGAAGACATTCTCATCATGAAAAGCACCCGCAATTCCAAAAGAGCGTTAAACGTTTATTGATCATGTAAGAAAGCACTTGAGTAGTTTTTATTCCTTTCGTGCAAATAACCAGTGAAAAGCAACTCTGAACTATGTATCGGATGGTCCTGCAGAATAAGCAGTAATTATGCGTTGAAGTTAACAGAGGGTGTAGCCACTCTTTCCATAACTTTCCAGCTATCTTCTTGTTCTGTAGTTTCAGTCTTTATTTAGTCTCCTCACACACCGCCCAACCCCTATTAAACAGCAGCGGCCTCACAGCTTGTCAATAAAAATGATCTTGAATAGAGTAACAGTCGATCAACAAATCCAGCTAGTAGCACAACGGGCACGCTTATATGCTGCAATACCAGTAAATACAAAAGTACCAGACGACGGCTACCACCTGAACAAACACAAATGAAACACTGAAAGAGAAAAAAAAAGCACATGTACCGAGGGCAGGAGAGAGAGAGAGAGAGAGAGAAAGAGAAGAGAGAGAGAGAGAGAGAGAGAGAGAGAGAGAGAGAGAGAGAGAGAGAGAGAGAGAGAGAGAGAGAGAGTTCAATCACGGCCAGTGACTGGTCGTACACACCTTTCATTACTTTACCTAGCAGACCAGCCAGCGAGATGCCAAAACACCGTTGTCTCGTGACTCGGTCAGTCTCTTCTGACTAGCGCTCTCATCCCAGTACATAAGTCACACACACACCAGGCAATAATTACATCATGCAGTCCCTACCATAATAACAAGGATCATCAAATAATACTTCCGTTTCTTTCCTTAAAAAAAAAAGCAAAAAGAAAAATATATATTGCATCATAATAGTCTTTCACCTTCATTAATTTAATTAAACAAAGAGAAAGTGGCAATCTTAGAGACCATGAGTGTGTCTAACAAGTCCACTCTCAACGCAAGGAAACCTGTGTCCAAGGGTCTATCATGATCATAACTCATTAAAATGATCCACACACACGCGCGCACGCGCGCGCACGGACGCGCGCGCGCACGCTCGCACACACACACACACACACACATACACGCGCGCGTGCACTCTCACCTGCCTATTTTTCTGTTTATTGTAATTGTAATAAACATTTGCGCTTGCTCCAAC
>JADBJO010031540.1:15000-16643 GCA_016801955.1 Conus betulinus | reverse complement strand
CTTTGAAAGTTTCATGATTACTCGCTTCCTGAAGTGAACCTAAGAATTAGAATGGTTATGCCCATCACTCTTCCAGCGGATGGGAGCTCACAGTTTCCAGCTTCTACCCGTGGTGAAAAACTTGGGTGTACCCCTCAACGATGTGGTTCCCATGGAAATGTTTGCATGTGTGTCTGAAGTCCAGAAATAGACTGCTTACAATACCCATTGTATCAATGGCGTTCTGATTTCTTCATTGTGAAGCTGTATTGTGTTGCACAATAGTATACTGTGTTGCAAAGCTTCATCGCCCTGGGGGGGGGTGCGGGCTTCTGTGGGAGAGGGAGAGATGAGAGCGAGAGAGAGAGATGATGAGGGGGTGGGGGGGGTTCGCGTCGGTTGGTATTGAGTCATTATTTGAGCCTATTGTAGTATAATCTTTGTCTGACGCGTGCTTTTGTTGTGTATTAAAAGATTCTCCCTACATCATTTGTTGTCCCTAGAACTATTTTGCTTCTTGCCGCGGGGTCGTTTAACGTGCCCTGACGCACAGAACCTCGGTGTATCGACAAACCGCAATTAACGCTAAGCAGGAGAGCCTCGAACCACAAAGCCGGGATCCACTTACATTTTACGTGATTGCAGTGCCCACTAGACCGCCTTTACTGCACTATCATATGTAAATGGCTTTCAGTGCTGTCCACCTCTTCTGTGATGACGGTATAAGGTGTGCAGAACCTTGCTTTAAAACAAAAGCCGCTTAAATCGAACACATTTCGGTCGCTCCTTTTGAACTCCCGAGAAACTACGTCGAAAAAAGGAAAAAAAAAAAAGAAAAAAAAAAAAAAAAGACACATGCGCATGCAGACGAGAGCGAGAGAGAGAGAGAGAGAGAGAGAGGAGTACTAAAGACCCCAAAGCCTCACGGATCTACAGAAAGGGCAGTGAAATGTTGCAGATTCATCACAACTAGGAAACGGAATCGTAGAAAGCGGAGCCCTACCCTCTCCTTCCGCCCACCTTAAGCTTCCGTGAAATCAATCGGGTATCTGTTTACTACCGGCTGGGACAGTGAGGGTCTTATACCCGTAAAAAAACTCTAACCTCACTGGCGATTCGACCATGCCACTGTAAGCTCCGAAATCGAAAGCTCTAACCTTTTTGACCACGGGACCAACTGAAGAAGACGCACACCGCATGTTCGTTGTGGATAAACTTACTAAGAACATTCTATCGTCTTTGAAGCCGATGCGTCTTTCAGTTCCAAGGGTTCCTGCAGAAAGCAGCACACGCTAAAAGAAAATTACTTTCCAATGCATGTTTCATCGAAACGATTCGGAGGTAAGCTATACATATGCATATTAAATATAAATATATATATATATGACTGAACTTTGGGTATGTGCATACTTGTAAAGATGTTGTAATAAAACTGTGCCTGATTTAGTTCATGTTGTTTTCTTCTTATTGTTGTGTGTCATGTGTGTGTGTATGTGTGTGTGTGCACGAGCACGTGTGGCGAGAACGCTGTGTGTGTGTGTGTGTGTGTGGTGTGGTGTGTGGGTGTGTGTGTGTGATATAAGACGAAAAAAAAAAATCGGGGCTGGGAAAAAAAGGTTAGCACAACGAGTCAAAAGAATTAACATATCTACAACTATAACACA
>JADBJO010031540.1:0-2500 GCA_016801955.1 Conus betulinus | reverse complement strand
GTGTGTGTGTGTGTGTGTGTGTGTGAGTGTGAGAGAGAGGTAGAGAGAACCATGCGTCCTATTTGCTGGGCGTGCACTGACTGAAAGATTTAGGTTTACAGTCTGATGTAACTAGCCGAGGCTTTTTAAAGGACAAGTGCTCTCGCAGCGAATTCAATATTTTTTTTGTGTATATTTTGAAAGATTTGGTTCATTTGTCTGACACGACAGTGTATTCGTCACACAAACATCTGTCCAGGAGTCAGACCCTACGGCGCAGGAGAAAGTACATAGGCTTTCAACATTTCCAAACTGTTTTATATATGAATGTGTGTTGGTCAGAGGCTGTCTGTGAGAATGACAAGGAAGAGACAAAAGAAAGAAAATGGGTAGTGTTTCACTGATCATCAAATGGAATTATCACAACACATCCTTGCATCTACTCAGCTGCGGACATGCACAGACTAAATAAACTCTCACTCAGTCCAGACTGCATGCACACACACACACGCTCTCACACACACTCACACATCACACACACACACACACACACACACACACACACACACACACACACACACACGTACGTGCACGCACGCATGCATGCATGCACGTGCGCACGCGGATCATCAAGAACTAAAAGAGATGAACACAAACGTGAATTTGTTTTTGCCAGCGATGAAGGATGAGTAGACACACAACTCATCATTCAGCAGTCAATCCGCTACCCTGTGTCACTCTGCTTGTAATCAAGTGAAGAAGACAGCCCCCACCCCCACCCCCTTCCATCCCCCCCCCCCCCCCCCCCCTCCACCCCACACCCCCCCCATGTTTCTGTAACAGTTACTCGTTGTTCCCTAATGAAAGTTCTGACACTTGAAGGAGATCCACCACTTAAAACAAGTATGCACGCAGCAGGCAATAGTGCGAACTTAACCACTTCCAACTGTGCCTCTACACACACACACACACACACACACACACACACAACACTACACTTCACATCACAAACATGCACACACGTACACATACACATACCCCCCCCCCCCCACTTTCCTTCCTTTTAAACACTGTCTTCTTTTTCTTCTCCCCAGCACTTGCTTCCCCTGATCGCGATCAGCTAACATTCTCTTTATATGAGGGAACGCGCGCGGTGTAGGGCTTTAATTCAAGTCGTGCAGCCGCCTATAAACCACTCCTCTGGATCAATAGTGATGGGGTGAAAGGGGGTGTGGGGTCCCTAGGTTCTAGTTCCCCACCGCTCTAGCTTTTTCAGTGCCCCCAGACTGTCTCGTGTTTGAGGTGAAAGCAATTTGCTGAGGCCAACGAGAGTCCCCCCCCTGCCACGAGAGTCCCCCGCCTTTGCCAAGAGGGGGGTGGGCGGGGGGGGTGGGTGGGTGGGGGGGGATGCTAGTGTGCTATCTTTTGGCCGCGCTAGGTTTGGGAAAATTTATTCATCAGTAGGGAACATCAATTCACTAAAACAATCTAGGCGTAACGGCCGCCAGCAATATTCCTGATGTATTCTCTCTCTCTCCTCTCCTCTCTCCCTCCATCTTTCTGGCTTCTCTCCTCATCCTCATCTCTCCTCTCCCTCTGTGTGTTTGTGTGGTGTGTTGTGGTGTGTGTTGTGCAGGCAGATGTCTGGTGCATGTGTCGATGCATGTATTTTAATAGACTCCTAATTCGTGTGCGTGATATCGGTGTAACTGAGGTTGGCTGTCGGCTTTTTTTGTTTTTTTTTTTTGTTTTGAATGGAATTGGTTCCTAGGTAGAGAATATTTCAGACAGGGAGATGGATTCAGTATAACTGCAATACTTCCAACAACTGGTTGGGCTGCCTCATGAGCATAATGTCTTGGGAAAGAAACTCAAGTGACCAATCAAACTATCAACCGGATGCCAGATGAGGAATCTTCAGGAAAGCTAGCGAGAATTTCCATCTTTATAATGGTTGACTGGTTTTACACCTATCGTTAGTTCATTCTTCAATTCCCCTCACGGTAAATGATTGCCCTTTAAAAACAGTGGACATTAAGTTATATAACATTGGGTCTTTAACATGCTTGATCATGTAACTCACTAACAACACATACACACGACTACTATGCAGCGTCGCCGCGAACACACACGCCACGCGCACGCAGCACACAGCAACACCGCACGAAACGCAACCCGCACGACTCACACAACACAAAATCCACACACACACACACGCACAAGTGACACGCACACACCACAGCAACACGACCACACACATCCACACCGCACGCAGCACGCAACGCACGCAGCACACAAACACACACAAACACAGGAAAGGGGATGATGATAGACACGGAAGTAAAATATGGACAGGGACAACACACACCACACACAACACACATCACACCACACACACAAACAAACCACACACACGCACCACACACACGGCGCAAGCCGCACGCACGCACGCACGCACACACGCACGAAACACACGCCCCACGCACGCGCGTAACACCTGTGAGACATCACAAATTCACCG
>JADBJO010031539.1:0-16643 GCA_016801955.1 Conus betulinus | reverse complement strand
TCACAATGATTTAGCGCATCTCTCTCGCTCTCTCTCTTCTCTCTCTCTCTCCCCTCTCCTCTCTCTCTCCTCTCTCTCTCTCTCATCACAACAGGCTCCAGCTGATCGGCAATCCCTTGGCCTGTACATGCCACAACCTAGACATGGTACATTGGTTGTGGCACATGCACGTGATACTAGAGGCGAAAGGACAAAGGGCAACTACTCTCGCTCTGTGGAGACAGGGAGATGACCGACACTCGGCGAGTCATGGCGGCCATGTTCCTCACTGGAGAAAGTATGTGGGCCTCTCTCTCTCTCTCTCTCTCTCTCTCTCTCACACACACACACACACACACACACACACACACACACACACACACACACACACATAATTAAACTGAGACATGCTTTAGCGTCGGGTGCCTGTGGGTTAAAGAAAGGCACGTTCTCTTTGAATGGTCGCTGCATAAAAGGGCATACGGACCACAAAGCACATCAGCGGTATGTTACAATACGAGTTTGTTAACAAAGGCAGCGGCCAATCTGTTGGAAAATCCAGCAACCTCTTCCTGGTCTGAAACACTTCAACATTGTCATTGGCTTTTTTTTTCCTGTACCAGTGGCAGTGTGGATAGAATTTGTTTATGAGGTGAAGTGGAAGAAAAACTGGTCTCAGAACTATTTTTCTTCGTTTAAGAGCAGCTTCTGAAGTCCCACCTGACATAGAAGACATTTGTGACTCAGAAGAGCGGCCCACTAAGCTGATCGGGCTGACTGACATGACGATGGACTCGGCAACAGCCTTCCTCGCAGTCTTCGGCTTTCTTTCAGTCTCCTTGAAATACGGCAGCTGTCACGAGGAGCGCTGTATTCTTCACCGACGAAGATCCCCAACTGGTGGTCAACTGCAGCCATGTTGGATTGACGTCACTTCCGACGAAGTGGCGTAGCGGGGTCACTGACGTGGACCTGAGTTACAACAGACTGCAGTCCCTACAGGGACTTTCCTGTCCGGAGCTGAGCGAAGTACGGCATATGGACATCAGTCACAACCTTCTCCACACGCTGGAGCAAGACATGCTGAGTGGACTGCCGCTTCTGGAGAGCGTGGATCTGAGTCACAACCAGCTGGCTTTCATCCAGCCTCATGCCTTTCTGCACCTGACATCCCTGAGGTCACTGCACCTCAATGACAACCAGCTGCAGGGAAACCTTTCTGCCCAGACTTTCCAGGGACTGTCCGGTCTCCAGGAGCTGGACCTAAGCCACAACCAGCTGAGCGTTCTTCTAATGGCACCTTCTCTTGTTTGAGCAACCTGACGTCGCTCAAGGTCACAGCCAATCATCTGGAGAAGTTGGAGAGGAAAGCATTGCTGGGGCTGAGCCGTGTGGTTTATCTGGACCTGTCGGAGAACTCTCTGGAATTGACATCTTACGCCTTCCCCCCTGCTGTCTTCAGTCCTCTGTCAGCTCTACGTGAGCTTCGATTGCAGAATAACGACATGAGAGAGCAAGGAGAATATCCGCATCATGTCTTTAAACACCCTACCAAACACTTCGTTATCTGGCTATGAACTCTTTCTACGAACCATACTTTGGCCAGGACTTTGCTGCCTTGAATCAGCTGGAGATTCTAGACCTACGCTTCAATTGCAAGATAGGTCGACTCACCAACGAGACCTTCCATGGATTTCGGTTTTCATCTTTGCGAGTTATCTATATACACAACTGCATCAAACTCGTGAAAATCGAGCCATGTGTTTTTTGCAATCTCCCGAACTTGAAGGTACTTCGCCTTACCTGGGCTCGATTTCTGCATGCACACGTTGGCCTTCAAGCTCTGTATGGTCTTCAGAATCAGACAATGGACTTGATCGATTTTTCAGACAATGGATACTTGGGACCTACCACGTTTGTTATTGACAAAGAATCAACGCGTTTTCTCATGAACATTTGCTTGTCAAGTTTCAAAATGCGTGGATCGCAAGTAAACACAGACTCAAATCACACGGCTTTTCGGTGCGCAATACGCAGTTTTCAAAATGTGTTCAGCACATTGATTTTGCAGAAAACAACCTCCAAGGCGACGTTATGGAAATTCTGCGTTTTCTCATTATCTTTCAACGTTTGCAAAACACTTGAGTTACAAGACCAGAAAACATTTTCAGTGTACACATCGAAGTGCGTTCTCAGTAACAGTTGCAGCGATCGCCTCGTTTTATTTTTTCCATCTGGTTTCAGTGTTAACTTTACCGTCACCCTCCCTCCAGCTTTGCAATTGCTCATTTCTCAGCGATTACCAAACATCTGTCCCACTTCCTCCCCACGTCATCTTCCACAATGCTGACAATCTGAGGGCTCTGGACCTGTCTTACAGCACCATGGCCAACTGCAAGAGCACGCTGCATGGACTGGGGTCGATTGGAAACGTTGATGCTGAACTTCAACTACTGCTACAACATCAGTGACACCCTGCTTGACAATCTCCCCGGTCTCAAGCATCTTGGCCTGGCCAACTTCGGCGCTCCAAATCAGTTCTACTTAGATCGTGGGAGACGGTTCTTTCAACATCTGCGTCGTTTGGAACAGCTGGATCTGTCGCTGAACCAGCTGCTGCGCTTGCCTGCTGACATGCTTCAGTCCCAGGCTGGTTTGACGCACCTCCGGTTCTCCTCCAACCGTTTCCAGTCTGTACCTGTGAACCTGGGCTACCATGACAACCTGACGTCACTCGATTTGTCCTACACACATGCTTCCAACCTTGACAGTGGAGGAAAGAATTGTACTGGATCACCTGGCAGGTCGCCATGAGTTCAGGTTTTTTTTTTCTTATATTACCTCTAGCATCTGTTTGCTTGTTTGTATTTCAGAAACATGACGCGAAAATTACGTGGCCGACTTTATTTAAATTTGGTCGAAAGAGGAGATGTGGCCCGGGACCGAAGTCACTGAATGTTAGTGCGGGTCAGACGAGATAACCATCTATGAAGGGATGTAGTTTACGGAATATCACAGCTTTTCGAATGATATAACAATTGAAATTGTGTTTGTTTGTCTCCTTTTCCTCTCCACGGCTTTTACAAAGCTGGAAGGGAAATCCGGCGGACTTCTTCCCAGGTTGAACAACTCCTGTATCCCGCCTTTTGAGTCAGTTCATGAGTGAAAATACAATTATTTATCTCGCCAAGGGAAGTAATAGATGTTAGGGACTGAAACATTTACTTCCCGTTCATATTTTCAACAGGACATGGACAGTACGAATAGTCAACGTTTGTATCATTGAGAGAGAGAGAGAGAGAGAGAGAGAGAGAGAGAGAGAGAGAGAGATGCTTAATGAAGTTATTAGTTCGAAAATATATAAAAACTTACAGCGTTTGTATTCAGTGAAATATTTCTGATAACTTTGGTGAACAGCTCTGCGCCACTCAGAGGCAGTGCACCCACGCCGCTCATTCCGACACCCCGTCCACAGCCACAGCCCGGCTCGGCCCCGCCGCAGCCCCGGCACCGGCAATCCACAGGGAGCAGTCATGTGTCAAGTCGTCAAGAGGCAACCCACCGGAGGAGACACTGCACTGCCGAGTCACTTCGGTGGTGTTCAGTGGCGCCTGTTCTGATCTAACATACGCAGGACACCACCTACTAAGCCCCCTACTGACGACAATAATTGCTTAGTCGCGGAGCCGGCGTGAGTGAGCTCTCCTCCGGAGGGCGCCACCACGTCCGTCCAACGACAGCCCCATGGACCCGCCGATACCGGTGACCCCGACGGAACCAAACCAGGCCACAGACGTGGAGAGGGACATCGAAATTGAGGTCACCATGAGAGCAGGGCATGAAGGCCACAGAATTTGAGACTTTTTTTTTAATGCTGATCGATGAGAATGAGGATGATTAGGATGATGCTACGGATTTCCATTTCGGTCTGAGACTACATGACAGGGCTGTACTCTACGCTTCCTTTCATAATATATCCCGGCGTCAACCAGGCCCGAGAGATACAGGCACCTGCAGTGTTGGTCAGGAAATTTGAGCAACACTCTCAGAACGCATCCATTAAGTGGAAACTCGACTGTGTGGTCCAGTCTTCCCAACTGAGTCCGCAGCAAATCAACTCTGGGTAGGAGCCGGTCGGGGCAGAAAAAAAACCACATGACTTTCAGAAGTGAAATTGGTCTCCAGTTCTTCGGGTATTCTCGTGGCTTCTCTCCTCTTGGTAAACAAATTATTATACCTTCTTTTCGTGTTATAGACATTTCGCCTTATATTGTATCTCTCGTTTAATGAACGGACAACAAAATCCCCCAATTATCTCCAAAAGATTTTTTTTTAATTTACTGTCATGCCATCTGTCCCAGGACGTTCATCATTCTATTCTCCATATTTTTTAAGACTTTAGTAGCCTCTTCTAAGGTAATTGGTCCCTCCAACTCGTCGGATTCTGCTTGAGTAGATTATTGGCATATTTTTCAATTTCAGTATCTTTTACTTTCTTTTCTGCATATAAGTTTTCTAAAATAATTTTATTTCTTCTAACATAACGTCCGTTTCTGTTAGTTGTTCCTTTGTTCGTGACTAGTTTTGCATTCCTTTGCTTACAAAGGTTGTTTTTCCAGTGAGCAGAAGTATTTGTTCACTTTTCCCCTTGTGACGCCCATCTTGCCCTGGACCTTACTATTATTCCATCCATCTTTGTTTTCCTAATCTCACTCAGTTCATCGTTTTTTTTTTCTTTTTCAGGGTCACAACATCCGCTTCCAGTAAAGGAGTTTTGCTTTCCAAAGCTTGAATTTCTTTTTCAATTTTTTTTCATTTATGTTTTTATTTTTATGAGTGCTAAAAGTTATTGTTTCTGCTCTTATTTCCATAAGAATAACTGGTCTGAAACTGAGAATTGAATTTGATTGTTTTGCGATTTTATCAAGAGAATTTCTACTGTATGGTAGTAGCGCATATTGCTCCTTTATTTCTTCAATCTTTTCATTAATAAGGTCTACATATATCTTATCTCTCAAAAGTGAAGAGTTAAATTTCCAAAAACCTTAATGTCTGTCTTCTTTTTTTAAAAGCAATATTCATATATACCAAAGAGTAATCTGTTTTGTATCCAAACAAAATATCAGCATCCTCAATATCAGTGATTAACGTATCAGACACTAAAAAGAAATCTAGCCTGCTTTGTTGAAAGGGTTTTGGTCTTCTCCATGTATAGCGAGCGTCTCGTGTCTGCATTCAACTCTCTCCATATATCAACTAGCTCTAGTTTTGTCATCATTTCAGTAACTAATTCCTGCGCATGACTGTTATTGATACGTTTATAGTTTTGATAGTCAATACTAGGGTTAAGAACCAAATTCCAGTCTCCGGCCATAATTATGTTGGCTATGTTTAATTCTTCTACTTTCAACTGTACGTTTTCAAAGGAAGGAAGGGTCATCTTTATTTGGTCCATAGATATTCACCAAAATTAAATCTTCTTCCCATTGTATTAATAACCAGTATTATGTAATTACCCTGAACATTTTTTAATTAATTTCTTTATTTTGAATTCAAAGTTATAATTGAAGAGTATTGCCACGCCTCTTGGTCTAAAATGGTTAGAAGCGAAAACACACTCGTATCCCCATTCACTTCATATTTGGCGTTCTAATTTCTGTGTGAAATGAGTGTCTTGTAAACAATAAATAGATTACGTTTTTGTCTTAAAAAACTGAAACAGATCCTTTCTTTTCTGATACCCCCCCCCCCCCCCCCCCCCCCCCCCCCCACCCCGAGACCCTGGCAGTTCAAAGACGACATTGCAATAGAATCCATACCTGTTTTAATTATAACTACTGTTTCGTATGACTTCTCATTCTCTAATGCGTGCCTTTGGTTTTCTGTTATGCTGAACACAACAACTGACAAATGAACAGCTAAGATAAAAAACATGACCAAACATACTAACGTATGAAATCTCATACTAACTAAACATACAGGGTAGATCCAACAATAAGTCAAAAAATGCTTGACCAACGCTAGGAAGTGGAAGGCACAAGAATACAACAAAATAAAATAATGATAATGATACAAATTGAACAAAGAAAAATGTATAGCCATCTACTTCAGTGACATCACGATACGACATGACATCATGCGCAAGTGTCCCATGCTTGAAAAATACACCTTTTCACATGTTGATGTATTTGTGCATAGAGGAATTCCAGCACGCGAGCGAGCATATGCGCGCAGGCGCGCGCCAGCGTGCATGTGTATGAGTGAGTGAGTGAGAGGGAGGGAGAGAGAGAGAGAGAGGGGGAGAGAAAGAGAGAAAGTGTGTGTGTGTGTGATCGTGCCGTAAGGTATTGTGTACACTCCAATGCATTTTGTTGTGAAGCACCCCCCCCCCCTACACACACACACACACACACACACCACATACATCCCCCCCCTCCCCTCCACCCATCCCAGCGCACACACGAAAAAAAAATGTTCTGTCTCTAATTACACTTCAGCTCTTTACAAATGAGAGAGGTCTTTTGTTTTAAATTGATGACACTTTCAAAACAACAGCATTCAATAACATCAACCATAACAAATCGATATGAAAGTACAACATTGCCGTATAAAACCTGGTCCAAGCCGATCAAAGATGTACACAAAGCGGTCATGCACGCGCGCTCGCGCCCCCCCCCCCGGGCTGTGCCGGGTGCCAAAAGTCACCTGACTACAGTTCAGCTGATACATCTTCACGAAACGCGGTGGATCAGAAGCAACTTATGCCTTTTTTTTTTCCCTCCCCTTCCCCCCCCCCCCCCCCCCCTTTTTTTTTTTTAACCTTTTTTTCTCTTCCCTTTTACACACGTGTTCATTAATGTGAGCTCGAGCATCTGTGTGTATGCGCGCGCACGCGCATTTGCCCGCGCGCGCGCGTATTTACACGAGTATTTGTGTGCGCGTGTGTGCGCGCCCACCTGCGCGCGCATGCGTGAATGTCTGTGTACCCAGCGTGATCAAGACATACTAATGTACTACACATCATATCAATAAACGTAGAGATTATATCCAACGATGTATCAAAACTGCCTGACCAACGCAAGGAAGTGAGAGGTGCAAGAATACAAATTTTCTTTTTTTTAATTCCCCCCCCCCCCCCCCCCCCCCCCCCCCAAAAGTTGAACGATAGAGAAAGTGCAAAAGGATGTCATAGATGGCTAGTGAGAAAACAAAAATACCAATTATAGACACACGTAAAGTGTTCGTGAACGAGCGCGTGCTCTCTTGCTTTAGCTGTGTTGGGTTCCAATTACCACCTGAACACAGTTCAACCATGCATCCTAACGTTCACGCGGTGGACCAGCACACTGTGTGTCCGCGCATGCGCGTGATTGCCCAAAGCCGGTAGTGGGATGGATGATGGGCGCCATGTTGGCTTTTTCTTATCATGTTGGCCTTTACTTATGTACGAAGCCGAAAGGAAAAACTCGGGTTAGGTTCGATGGTCTAAGGCCAGTATAGGATAGTAGGGGGGGGGGGGGGGGGGGGGACTCGGGGAAGGGAGGTCACGGGGGCGGGGGGGGGGGGGGTGGTGAGGGGGGAGCGGAGCGGGGAAGGGGGGGGGGGGGCGACAGAAAACAGCAAGCATCCTTCTACAGAAATTGGATCATACCAAACACAAAAGCAAACCGAAAGCACCTAAGAAATAATTATGGTTATACATATATATATATATATATATATATATATATATATATATATATATATAACACACACACACACGCACGCACGCACACGCACACCCGCACACCCACACACACACACACACAAACATTTTAGCTTCAACCATTAGCATCATCCACAGCAAACATCACCCATCCACTTCACCTTTCAAACAATGTACAAGCATTGTGAACGTATATGGAAATGAAGAAATAATAATAGTAATAAAAATTTTCTTAAAGGAAAGGAGAATAGATAAAAATAACAAGAGACTAAAAATACAATGAATAATATATATATATATATATATATATATATATATATATATATACCCACACGCACACCCATATACATATAAAGAGCACACACAGACACACCATCACACACCCACATCCAAAACCAGAAATAGCAGTCTCCATGCATGCATATACATAAAAAAAAGAGACCCACAATGTACCGAAGTCATAACCACAGTGAAGAAAAGCATCGACTTCCTGAAAACAAGCGGGCGGATCCTAACGGAAGTGTCTCCTTTCTCCGCCTTTCTGTCTGGAAGAGTGAATATGCGCGCGTGCGTGATTACATTAATTTTTGACGAAGTTTGTCTGCTTGTTTCTTTGATTTTGCTATCCCACTTTTTTATCTTAGGTTCCCGGCGTTCTTTCGATATCGGTCATATTCCTGTGGTGTATCGAACGCTGAGAACATTTAGAACTGTCTCAGTGTGTACGAGAGAGAGAGAGAGAGAGAGAGAGAGAGAGAGAAAATCTATGTGTAGACAATCACCAATAAACCAATCAAAAGAGCGAACTAAATCGTTGCCTCTCTCTCTCTCTCTCTCTCTCTCTCTCTCTCTCTCTCAGGCTCCAGCTGATCGGCAATCCCTTGGCCTGCACATGCCACACCTAGACATGGTACATTGGTTGTGGCACACGCACGTGATACTAGATGGCGAAGGGGACGAACGGCAAACTACTCTTGCTCTGTGGAGACAGGGGAGATGACCGACACTCAGCGAGTCATGGCGGCCATGTTGCCTCACTGGAGAAGGTGTGTGGGCGTCAAGGCGTTCGGCGTGGCCGTGGGTCTATTATTGACACAGGTAAGCCATTTAGAAACAGGCCAAGACATGGGTCTATTATTGACACAGGTAAGCCAGTTGGAAAACAGGGGCAAGACATGGGTCTATTATTGACACAGGTAAGCCAGTTGGAAACAGGCCAAGACATGGGTCTATTATTGACACAGGTAAGCCAGTTGGAAACAGGCCAAGACATGGGTCTATTATTGACACAGGTAAGCCAGTTGGAAACAGGCCAAGACATGGGTCTATTATTGACACAGGTAAGCCAGTTGGAAACAGGCCAAGACATGGGTCTATTATTGACACAGGTAAGCCAGTTGGAAACAGGCCAAGACATGGGTCTATTATTGACACAGGTAAGCCAGTTGGAAAACAGGCCAAGACATGGGTCTATTATTGACACAGGTAAGCCAGTTGGAAACAGGCCAAGACATGGGTCTATTATTGACACAGGTAAGCCATTTAGAAACAGGCCAAGACATGGGTCTATTATTGACACAGGTAAGCCATTTAGAAACAGGCCAAGACATGGGTCTATTATTGACACAGGTAAGCCATTTAGAAACAGGCCAAGACATGGGTCTATTATTGACACAGGTAAGCCATTTAGAAACAGGCCAAGACATGGGTCTATTATTGACACAGGTAAGCCATTTAGAAACAGGCCAAGACATGGGTCTATTATTGACACAGGTAAGCCATTTAGAAACAGGCCAAGACATGGGTCTATCATTGACACAGGTAAGCCATTTAGAAACAGGCCAAGACATGGGTCTATCATTGACACAGGTAAGCCATTTAGAAAACAGGCCAAGACATGGGTCTATCATTGACACAGGTAAGCCATTTAGAAACAGGCCAAGACATGGGTCTATCATTGACACAGGTAAGCCATTTAGAAACAGGCCAAGACATGGGTCTATGATTGACACAGGTAAGCCAGTTGAAAACAGGCCAAGACATGAGTCTATTATTGACACAGGTAAGCCATTTAGAAACAGGCCAAGACATGGGTCTATTATTGACACAGGTAAGCCATTTAGAAACAGGCCAAGACATGGGTCTATTATTGACACAGGTAAGCCATTTAGAAACAGGCCAAGACATGGGTCTATTATTGACACAGGTAAGCCATTTAGAAACAGGCCAGACATGGGTCTATTATTGACACAGGTAAGCCATTTAGAAACAGGCCAAGACATGGGTCTATTATTGACACAGGTAAGCCATTTAGAAACAGGCCAAGACATGGGTCTATTATTGACACAGGTAAGCCGTTAAGAAACGGGCCAAGACATACCTATCTTTTTACGTGTTCCAAGAAATAGTTCTCTTTCTACATGTACCTAGATACAGTTATTTTTTCATATGTATCAAGACAGTTATCTTTTCACAAGACTTAGTTCTGTTTTTACGTGTACCAAGATATAGTTTTTTCACATGTACCAAGACACAGTTCTCTTTTAACATGTACCTTCTCTGTATTATCATCCTTCTCCGTGTCTTCCCAGTTATGTGTGTACATGACATATCTTTGAAAAAAAAGGTAAATTTACAAATAAAAGAAAGAAAGAAAAATGTTATGCTGCCGTTGATGACGATGATGATGATGATGATGATGATGATGATGACAATGACGATGATGTTTTATACGATTGATTATCATCATGATGATAATGACGATAACGATGATGCTGATGCTGACGATGTTTCTGATAATGATGATGATGCTGACGATGCTGACGATGATGATGATGATGATGATGATATCATCATCATAGAAAAAAGGTTCGAGGATGTTTATTCTTACGCTTTATTTTAACTCTGTGTGTGTGTGTGTGTGTGTGAGTGTGAGTGTGTGTGTGTGTGTGTGTGTGTGTGTTGTGTGTGTGTGCGCGCGCGCGCGCGCGCGCGCGCGCGCGCATGTGTATGCGTGTGTCTGTGCTTGTGTTTTCAACCCTACTGTTTCCATTACAATAGAAGAAACAGGCAGAGCCAAGGGAAGAGGGGACATTCCCTTTCTTTCCCTTGCCGTCAAAAGTGAATTGTAGATGTAAAAAAACACATTTTAAAGCTCTTTTCGTTTGGTGCTCGTTATGAAAACAACGAACTTTATATCAATGATATTTTGCTTCTGTAGGTTTAGAAAAAAAAAATTATGTTTCGTATCAGTTCTCCATTTAAAAAGAATTGTTGTTGTGTTGCCGTTTTCTTTTTTTCTTTCTTTCTTTTTTTTTTTTTTTTTTTTTTTTTTTTTTTTTTTTTTTTTTTTTTCGTTCTTCTTTAAAAACAGTGTCACAGAAGTTTGCCCGATGTCGGGAGTGGAGACGAGTGATGGAGGTGGGGATGGGGGGTGGTGGTGTCGGAGGTTTTATTCGGTGGGTTGGCTGCCTAGGCTTTGTTTTAGTTCATTTGTGGCGCAGGTTGTAACGGTAAATGGACACGTAGGTGAATAAAGTCACGAGTGGCTTCTTAGATATGCGAGTGGGCTCTTACAACAGATTCTCCTCCTCCTCCTCCTCCTTTCTTTATTCTTTCTTTCTTTATTTCATACTCATCATCATGCTCTTCTTCGTCTTTTTTGTTCTCCTTGTTCTCCCTATTTTTTTTTTCTTTCTCTTCCTACTTTATTACTCTCCTCTTGTTGTTCCTCCTCCTCTTCCACTTCTCCTCTTCCTCTCCTTCTTCTTCTCGTCCTCTTCCTCCTCTTCCTTCTCCTTCTTCTTCTCCTCCTCTGCCTCCTCCTTCTCCTCCTCCTCCTCTTCCTTCTCGTTCTTCTTCTTCTCCTTCTCTACTCCCCCTCCTCCTCCTTCTCCTCCTCCTCTCCCTCCTCCACCTCCTCCCCTCCGTCCTCCTTCCCCCCCTCCCCTCCCCTCCTTCTTCTGCTTCTTCTCCTTCTTCTCCTTCCAGCTGCTGCTGCTGCTGTTCACCTACGTCATCTACAGTCACTGGACAAGGCTCCGATATGCCTGGAGGGCCCTGAGACGTCATCGTCTTCCGGACAGGCTGCGAGACTTCACCAAGGACGCCAACTTCGTCTACGCCGACACGGACCGTGACGTGCTGTGGGCCTGTTGGACCTTGCCCGCCCTGCTGCATCAGCATCGCCCCCGCCTCCGGCTGCTGCTGCACGACTTGGAGCCCCTGCCCACCATGGACAAGGCGGAGAACATCGCCCAGTACATCGACGTCAGCTGGAAGGTCACAAAGGGGACCGAGTCAGCAGGGCGCTAGATGGCTTGAGGGGAAGATAGGAGGGAGGGAGGGAGGGGATGGAAGGAGGGAGGAAGGGATGGAGGGAGGAATGGAGGGAGGGAGGGATAGGTAGGTTACTGGGGGTAGATAGATGAATGGTTTGGAACAAACTCATTACAATAGATAAGCTGCGAAGCATTGCACGGCACACCGACTCCAGAATGGAGAGTCAGACGCTAAATGACAACAGGCATAGGATTGCGGGGGGGGGGGGGGGGGGGGAGCTTCTGTACCTTACTCCTACCCCACCCCCAACCCCCCAACCCCCTGCCCACCCGTTCCCCATTATCCCTCATCCCTCTCTCTCCTCTCCTCTTCCCCTACTACATGCATTTTTTTCTATGCCCTTCCCCCTCCGTACAAGCCCTCCTCCGTCTTCCCCCCCGCCCCTGCCCCCCCCCCCCCCCCCCTGCTCTTCCCGAAAAATATATCCTGGATCAACAAATTGTCCAGAAACAAAGTGTGCAGAACGAGACACTTGTGACTGCGCTGAAAACGAAGAACGAACTCAAGTCTTCATCGAGTTAGTTCTGTTCTGGTTTTATTTTGGTTTACACTGCATTAGCATGGTTCAGGAGACCAACATGTGGTTGGGTGGATGGGTGTGAGAGAGAGAGAGACAGAGAGAGAGAGACAGAGAGAGAGACAGAGAGAGAGAGAGTATGGAATGAAGAAATTACCAAAGCCGCGGCCTTCACGAGGGAAGACAGAACACAGATTATAGCTAGAACTTCATCAGGATGGATTAATCATTGCTTGCTTGGTGGGTCGGTAACAATCAATAGCCCGCTTTTCCTTTGTGTACTCCCAGTTTTTATAGAACAGGGAGTACTTTACAATGGGAATGAAGAAACGAGAGTGCCCCCAAAGCCCTCTGACTCAAGTAGTCATTCCAAAAGACTAAACCATCTCCCAAGAATAGGGGAGATATCAAACCTACTTAAGTAACCAAACATTTTTCCCAAAAATGAACAACAAGCCTTTCAACACACAAGCTGCCCTTCCCCCCCCCCCCCCCCCCCCCCCCCCCCCCCCCCCCCCCCCCCCCCCCCCCCCCCCCCCCCCCCCCCATGCAAAATCTCATATTGAGACATGCCAATCAACATTTTTTCCCTACAAATCCACCCTAACCAACAGCAACTAACAATGTATAACTAGCCGTATAACATCAACATACATTCAACAACTAACATAATCTAAAACAATCATTCACTAATCACAAACTAAAAATTTACAATTTTTTTTTTTTTTTTTTATATTTTTCAATCAGCAATGAACTGTCGACGGGTCAACGGGCAACGGAGGATTTGCTCAAGGGAGATAACCGCCACTCAGAACCCCCCAAGGCCCAGGAAGAGTTGCTTCCCGTAGACCATTCTCTATCCGTGACGGTAACCTACGACCCTAAAGACCGAAATCAAGTGCCAAAGATAGAGGGAAGAACTTGCAGCTGAGGTGACCAGGAGAAGCAGGCGTATAGGATGTAAGGTTATGTTGATATTGCCCGCTGACGGGACAGTTTCCTGGCTGCCAAAGCCAAATGGGGTGAAATGGTCACAATATTGAGCAAAGGCCACATTTAAGAAAAAGAAAAGCCGCACGTAAAACAAAACATACAAACAAAAAATGTGCATACAATTAATGACATCAGAGCTATGCAGTTGACAGATAGGACTAAGCCGGGCAGATAGCTCCGGCCATTTGCCTTGATCTATTAACTCCAGAATCAAAAGAATAATCAAAAATATACCAGTGCAACAAATAATGTATGTATATACACACGCATATGTACATGCATATAAAGACCGTATGGGCAAACGGGCACTGCAGAATGTACACTCAGTGTGTACGATGTTCACTAACCTAGTGCGCCTGATCACAACAAGTTGGCATGTCATGAATTGTGCACCAGACGCTGAATTGTCAGAGCGTTTGCTGAACAATGACAGGAGACTGATCTACAACGGCATGAACAGAACACAAGGAGATGGCAGTGAATAGAGACAACAGTAAACAGCAGAGCTACAGCAAGCGACGCGAAGGAGAAAGTGACTTTTACAGACGACGAGGTGGAGGAAACTGGACTGAAAAACCTGCCAGCAGCATCGCTGGAGGGCATGAAGGACCACAGCATTGAAGACCTTGGATGATGGTGAGCAGTAATGGTGAGAACGACGGAGATGATACTAAAGGATGCTACTCTGGTCTGAAAATATCAGACAGCGCAACACTCTACGCTTCGTTTCATAACATGTCCCCCCCACTCCCCCCCCCCCCCCCCCCCCCCCCCCCTTCCGCCAGGCTTGAACGAAATAGACACTTGCAAGCGTTGGTCAGAAAACCAAACACACCATTCTAAAACATACATCTATCAAATAAGTGAAAGTTGACTCTGTCATTCCAGTCTTCACATTAAAGCTGATGATACACTCACCAACTTTGGGTAGGAGCCAGCCAGGGGCTGATCAATCTTGCAAATGGAATTATTGTTTTTTAATACGCTCAGGAGAATCAAACCTTCGACATGCTAACCCTCAGCCTGTGACATAAAACACTGCTCCGCGATAGTCTACTTCCTTCGCCAAGGTGTGATCATCTTCTCAGCCGCATCCGTTGGCTCTGTTTCTTTGTTGGTTTGTCTGTCGGCAAAAGTTACACACAAAAAAAACAACAGAACCAAATGTAATTAAACAAGGCAGAAGACAGGAATTCGGCCCATGAACAAGTTCCTTACATTTTGGTACGGATCCATGACGAGGGAGTAGTTTAAACGGCGGAACCACCGTTCTTTCTGTAACATTATGAAAAGAAAAGTTTTTAAAGACACTTGTGCTAACACGGAATGTGGGCCAAGGACGGAGCTATTAATATTTTATGCAGATCCATGGTGCGGATCCTAATCAACATGCAGATCCAGGATCCGTTTGATCTTGGCAGAAGTACGTGCTCTTTCTTTATTTCTCTATTATTACTTTACTTTTCGTTACTTTACTTTTTTCTGTTAAACGTTTTCTTACTCTCGTCTTCTTTCTTTCCGCATTCCTTCTCCCTTCATTTTATTTACCTGTTTATTGCATTTGTTAACTCAAAACGATATTTCCCTCCATCCTCCAGACGGTCTTGCTGGTGACCCAGGACTTCTCCAGGGACGACTGGGCGTGCGGTTTCGCCGTGCGGCAAGTCACACGCTGCATCTCCGACCTCACGCCGGAGCGCGTGATCATCGTCTTCCTGGAGAGGGCGCATCTCTGCTGGACCACATGCCCTCGCTGCAGCTGCTGCTGCCTCTGGTGCCGCCCCACCACGTGTTCCACGTGCACACGCTGGCCCCCGGCCACCACCCTGTCTGGAGAGCGCTGGCCGACGCCATCATAGGAGACCACGGCCTGTGAGGGGTGGGTAAGGGAAGGCGGGATACTGAGGGGTGGGAGAGGGGTAGAGATGGTGGTAGCAAAGAGCAATGTAAGATGTGCGATTTGGAAGCCGTTCTTAATTAAAGACAAAAGTTTAGCTCACGAATCTGGATCATCCACTTTTTAGCGATCTCCTACTACACAGTGTTTCTGATTTGCATTCCGTGAATTTTGTAGGTTTTTTTTTTTTTTTTTTTTTTTTGTATCCAAGACTGTCAAGGTGGTGGGTAATCTGGAGGTCCTGGTTTGTAGGGGAATAAAGATGGCGGTCATTCTCTGGGTTTTCAGTGTTTAGAGCGCACAGTTAAAGGTCGACAGCTCTCCCTACCAACCAGATTACGTCGCTATTTTTGGTGCCTAGGAGAAAATAATCGCTGAACATAGAAAATATTTTTGTGTTTGGTCTTCAGGCTATAAGTATCAAAAATGAAATGAATTATAAACAAAAAAAAAGCCCAATTTCATGCAAAGTTGCGCGCTCATTTGGTCTTTTCTTCCGTTTCTGTGCGTTTATTTACACAGAATGATAGGTAGGACAGGCTTTGTCGAAATGTGTAATCTTTCTGGTGATGGGTGGGATCAACCATTTGAATTCATCTCTTGGAGGTCCGAGTGCTGTGAATGTTTCGCCAAAATCCGCCAGATTCGCCTTGGGGAAATATTATACACACACACACACACACACACACACACACACACACACACACACACACACACACACACACACACACACACACACACACACACACACACACACACACACACACACACACACACACGCGCGCGCGCGCGCGCGCGCGCGCGCACACACACATACACACACACACACACACACACACACACACACACACACACACACACACACACACACACACACACACACACACACACACACACACACACACACATACACATGACTAAATGGAGGAGGCGTGAAAGGAACTGAACAATGCAAATCCCACATAAAACTTTTTAAAGATCCAACATACAACATCGCCAAAAAGTCCAACCAAATCTTGTCAAAATGTAAAACGAAGGAAACATTGGTGACACAGCGTTGAAATGGGCAGAGACGGAGACTTCTCGAGTTAAATGTCGCCAATTATATGCACTGCCCAACGTATACAACAATCCAGTCAGCCTCCAGAACTCCGATCGTCTCGCGAAAGAACTGACCTAAAGAAACGATCTCAAAGATGCTAGATAGCTGA
>JADBJO010031538.1:0-16644 GCA_016801955.1 Conus betulinus | reverse complement strand
GACATTCTCACTTTTATATATATACTTACTACTTGGTACTAGAGCACCAGTAACTTTGGCTTGTTGTGTGGGAGTAATTGCTCTTGAATGGGAAGTCTTCAAAACATGTTTACATAAAGCATGTTCTCATTGGGAAGAGATAGATCAGTGATGTGTGTTTTCGAAATATATCTAATGTATAGATCTATAACATGCATCATCTTCATATGTACATAGGTTAGGCAAATAGTGTTTGCAAGTTGGCTCTCCCAACAGCTTTGTTTGTTTGTGTGTGTGTGTTTTTTTTTTACCCCTGCACCTGCCTTGCCCCAGTGCCATCATTTCCTGTCCTCTCTACTTCATGTTGATTAACTCAGGCCAGTAATTCCATTGAAGTTCACTCCCTTTTTGGGAAAAAAATTCTTTTGACATCTTGAGTCAAATATTAATATAACATTTGCAAAGTGTATGTTTACTACGAGTAAGGTGGACCTGCTTTGTTATTCATTTTAATGTCTTTGTCAGACATACTCATTTTCATTTGCAATATTTATTTGCAGGTTATATGTGATGCAGACTTATTTTTTTATCGATGTGATTGCCAGGTACCCGGGCAGCGTACATGATGCACGAATACTCAGGTAAATTATGATGTATCAAGGTCCTCTGAAGTTCTGTGTATATTGCATAGAAAATAATGTAAGTTCAAAGCAGATGTAGTTAAGTATAAATACTATAAGCATGAAGCAATGAAGATGGAACATGTCAAGGTAATCAAACTTCTCCTGCATACCCATGGAAGTAATAGAAGAAGAGTGTAATGAGTGTGTGTGTGTGTGTGTGTGTGTGTGTGTGAGAGAGAGAGAGAGAGAGAGAGAGAGAGAGAGAGAGAGAGAGAGAGAGAGAGAGAGAGAGAGAGAGAGAGAGAGAGAGAGTATATGTCATGTGTATTTCATGTATGTGCAAGATACCATGTAATAATCCCGTCGTTTCCGTCTGGAGGCCATTTTTTTCTGAACACATGGACAAATAAGTCACTCTCGTTGTTTGTTTGTACTGTCCTAAATGTTAAATGTGATCTGTTTTTCTTTATTTGCCTGAAGAAGACCCAAGAGGTCGAAATGCATTGTATCTTGTCCTGTGCTTTGTTTGTCAATGTCCTTGGCGGTACTAACCCCCCCCCCCCCCCCCCCCTAAATTTTGATTGTAGTAATTTTCATACTTGCAGTCAAAAAACAAAAGATTGTCCATCTTTTTCTCTCCCCCCCCCCCTTTATTTATTTATATTCAATGTTGATATACGGGTAAAAATGAAAACATGATGGATGAAAGTTCAATTATTAGAAGAAAAGATATTTCAAAATTGATTATTAGAAGAAAAGATATTTCAAAATTATAATGTACAAATCTTGAATAAAGAAGGAATTAAAAATATTTTAAAAACAAAACTATAAGCATGCTGACACTCAATAGTTGAGCCATCCTGTGGTACATTACAGTCAAGCCTGACAAATCAAAGGATTAATTAATCAGCTATGAAGAAGCGGTATTTGATTTACTATTAAGGCAGTTATTCATTGTTACCCTTGGATGCCTTGTGATATCGAGTATTCAGTTTGTGCCTTTAAAACGAAAATGTGGGTCCTTAAAATTTAATGTAAATTACGCCATTTACAGGCAGTCTGGTTTCTTCGAGGCCATGGAAGGAAACCATCCACCAGTCAGGAGACATCTCCTTGGAGACAGTAGATACATGCTACGGGACTGGCTGATTACCCCTGTCCTCAACCCTCAAACCCGTGATGAAGAGTGTTTTAATGACGTTCACACATCGACACGGTCCACTGTTGAAAGGAGCATTGGTGTTGCCAAGAGGCGGTGGTACTGTCTGCAAAGTGTTTTACGTGTGACACCAGACAGGGCCTGCCAGATAATTACCGTTTGCCTTATCCTTCACAACCAGCAAGGTGTATGCATACGTTTGCTGCTCAAAGTTGTATCAGTTTATTAATATTATCACCTATATTTACACGGATGCACATCGACACGGTCCATGTGCATATGTGATATGAAAATACTTTTTCCACATTTCATGCACAAAGCTTACGAATATAAAGTTATCTTGACTCACAGTGACACCAGCAGTTGAATTTTTTTTCTTAAAACAAGCGGGGGGGGGGGGGGGGGGGGGGGGGGGGGGGGGATCTTGAAATTAAGCACATTGAAACAAGTTACAAAAAGTAGTTCTTTGGTCAGACATTCAGAAACCTCGAAATGTGATTTCACCCTTTTCATTTACAATTAGCTTAGAATGGGTGGCATTTTATTTCTTGTATACTCAGCCGAAGGAATAATTATCGGATCAGCAAAATACTAACTTTATTTTCTCTATTGCACATGTTTGTAACATACTGTCCCTGTTAGGAGATTCTTCTCAAGTGCACACCTAAGTGATGGCCTACTCCAGGCAAATGGGCTGCCCACACTGTTCTTCCAAATATATTGGATGAGACTTTAAACCAAAATCCTGTGCATGAACACAGGCATAAAATATCGAGCATACACGTTGAATCCCATCCTATGCTGGTGGAAAAATGGACAACATGTATACACGTTCTCCGTGTAAAATTGAAAGAGCAAACGAGGAAAGGAAAAATGTGTGACCTACGTATGACTGAATAACACAGAAAATGACTGAATGCGCAGGAAGGCAGTTCTTAATCCAATCGGCTGTTTATGAGTAGGCAGCCTGTTGTGTGGAGTTTGTTGATTGTAAAGGGCTTTAAGATTGGTCTATGACCGAGATTTGGCACTATATTAGTATCCTGTGATAATAATAACCACAGCCAATGTTAGAAGTTTATGTCATCAGGGGGAAAAATCTCTGGAAAAAAAATGTCTAATTTACTGTCTTTGTTTCTGTGTGAATTACGGTTGCTGGGGGGGGGGGGGGGGGGGGGGGGGGGGGGGGGAGGGGGGAGCAGATCCATCTCCCTTGGACTCGTCCCCCTAAATCCCCACAGCTACACTCTGTCCCCATCTGCTGCATGCACAGTTTCCTAACTAATTTTCTTTTATATCTAAATTGTATGCAGGTTTTTGGCTTTGCCTGATTTCGACTTGATGAAAAATCTGACAATGATAATGATGATGATGATGATGATGATGATGATGATGATGATGTTGATGAACCTCGCTACTGTGGCAATGCACTAGGAAGAGCAAGAGTTGCTGCTGGCAGGGTAGCCCGCAACAGACTGATCAACTTTCTTGCGCACCAACCCTGATGTAAGTGTGAATATCTATTACATTACTTGAAAAAATAGTTGATGTAGAAGTCACCGTTATCATTAAGTGGCACTTCTCAGTATTTGTTACGTTTGACAAAACGCTTTGGTCCCTCCTCGCCAAAAAAAACATAACATAAACAGGTGCTGGTCCCTTTTTTGCATCTGCTTAAACCACATATAATGTATGTTACTTGCATGATTTATCTTTTTCCCTTAGTTCACTTGGAAGGGGAGGGGAGAGGGGGGCAGAAATGTGATATTTTTAGTATGCAGTTTTGCATTTTTGGAACTTGCATCTGGTTATTGTTCTGTCAATTCTTAAATGTTCGGGTATTTTCAAGATTTCCTGTGGATCTTTAAGTATAAAAAGGCAAAAATTCTAAGAGGCTTTGTTTTTTGCTGAAGGAAAAATGGTCTTTTAAATTAAAGATTGTTTTTTGCTGAAGGAAAAATGTACTTTTAAATTAAAGATTGCCCGTTAATCAACTATTTTGGCATGTGCATCACATTCATCATTAAGAAAATTTTTTTAAAAATACAAAAAAAGGATGTTTTAGTACATAACATCCCCATTTATTCAATTCTCATGTCCATTGTGGGAGTACAAACATGTATCATGGTTAGACTACAAAACATGCATTTCCTGTTGGAAAAAGGAATACTTTCAGCATGAATCACCATACATGGTGCTTGTAGCACCCAATTCGTTGACAACTTTAGCTTCTAGAAGCTTCAGTTCTAGCTCAGTTTTCCTTAGTTCCAGCCCAGTTTTCCTCGGTTCCAGCTCCTTTCGCTTTACAACTAGCTCCTTTTCCCTTTCTGCGAGGCTTTGCAGATTCATCATTGTCTCAAGGATCATAATTTCAAAGTCCATTTTTTTTGCCGCCTTTTAGAGTCTTCCATTTGATTTTTCCGAAACTAGTCTTGCAATTCATCAGCAGCAGCTGTTTGCGGAAATCTCCTTTTCGTTCTCTGTTTGCGCAGGTTTTTCCATCTGGAGAGAGACTGGAGTGTTGAAGCGGCATCAGATAGACTTGGCTCTGGAAAGAGGCAGAACACTAAAGGCAGTATTAGAAATACATTCAAGTATAAGCTTAATATGTGTTAGTGTGAGGAATGGCTGGCCGTAAAACTAAAATGAGAGGCGACGAATAGAATACTTGATGTGCATTCTTATTCATAGTCTGAATGGAGGCTGGCAGTGCACTACATGATGAGTGATGAATGCTTCATCTAATTAGTATCTATGCGTACTGTCCTTCATGTGAGTGTAAATCCAAGCTGGCTGTGTATACAGAAGCGGGACTTGAAGATAGAGGCGAAAAAAGGTAGGGAGAGATGAGTGCTTGATCACATGGTTTGTAGTACAATGTATGAATGTACATTTATACCAAATCGAGTTACTTGCTCCTGTACTATGTTTAAAGCATCCATTTAAACGACCTGTTTTGTTTCTTTTTTTCTGGTTGATTGCTCTTAAGTTCTATTGTTGCGTTATGACTCTGTGTCTGTTGATTAGATTGTATTGCATCAGTTTCAGTTCCTTTAGGTTGAGCTTTGATTTTGTATACATGCAGTTTTTTACACCCTCCCCTCCCCCCTCCCTTTTTTTATACAGGAAAGTCGTCATACACTTTCGCATACGTTTTCTTTTATGAAACATCAAGTCCCAGGTCATGTAAGTTTTTCTTACCAACGCAGATCTTGAAATAGCATTGCTTCAATCATGTATCAGTTTCAATTCCTAAAAGTTCAACTGTGATGCATGCAGCTGCAATCATGTATCGGTTTCAGTTCCAAGACATTCAGCTGTAGTACATGCAGCTATTTCCATATCTTTTTCCCCTCTGTTGTAATATTTAACAAGAAAACTCAAATCCCATGACAGGGTACTTTTCGTACTAACTCGGATCTTACAATGATGCTCCAAAGTTTTAGTGAAAGAGCATTGTATCACTTTGTTTCATTTCACTCACGTTGTGTGCTGTTCTGTTGCTTGCTCCTGAACACACACACACACACACACACACACACACACACACACACACACTCTCTCTCTCTCTCTCTCTCTCTATCTATCTATCCTTTCTGAAGCGCGCGCGCGCGCGCGCGCGCGCGCGCACACACACACACACACACACACACACACACACACACATAAAAGAGTGATTAATGCACTACAAAGTCTATGAGCTTGTGTATGAGGATCATCAAGGACATAAGGGCGGCAAGAAGAATTGTGCAGTATAGCCTTAAAAAACACACACACACACACACACACACACACACACACACACACACACACACGTGAGTGCAAAGACAAGACAAAAATAATTCTTTTTAGATATTTATTTGCAGAATTGCCACAAAGCAACATTACCTTACCTTAACTTTGTACTCCCACCCTGGCCCCTTCCTTTGCCGCTCTTTCTCTTCCGTTTCACTACCTCTACCCCTTCCTTCCCACTCCAGTCCTCCTCGTTTCCACTCCACATGCACACACGTATATTCCAATGAGAACAAAATAAATATTGTATAAAGCGAAACTCTCAGATCCTATACATGTATATACATTAACGTTCAGAATGTCAAAGAAACCGTTTTGTTCTGAACATAACCAAAGCCATCCTGGAAGCACTGTAGATGCTGATATCCAAGAGTATGGCACTTTGTTTCATCAGATACATCGCCACTGCAGTCAATCCTGCAGTCTACCAAGCAGCAGCACCGCTGAAACACGAGAGAAAAAAATATTTTAAAATATTAAAATTGGAGTCCATGATCTGTTGTGATTTGTTGTAAAATACGAGAAGGAAATTGCCGTGAAACTTAAGTATGTTGCATCCAAAAATTTCATTTATTGTCAAATGTACAAAGGGTAGGGCAAAATAGGAAGGGGCGTGCGACGAGGAGGGGGAGGGGGGGCTATAGGGAGGGGGCAGTAAAAAAATACACATAAAGCTGTAACACATGATTCGTTGATAAACAGGAAAAGATTCATTTTCAAACTTTTCTGTTAATGATTGTGATTATTCTCGAGGGGGGAAACACCCCAAAAACACAAATTCATCCCCATGTCAAATTTGGTGTCAACAGAACAAAATGGTTGAGAAGAATCTGGCTTGGTTAAAGCCTCTGGTCTTTAAGAAGTGGTCTCCATCTTTATTGAGGAGAGCTGCACTGTCTTTGTAGCGTTACAGTTGTTTGGGTATCGCTGTTGTCGAAGCGACCAGCTACATACTGTCAAAGTGTTGAATGCTTTGCTGAAGTCAAAGACGATTTGACGCAATTCATACGGTCGATCCCCCGAGATGTACGGTCACAGGCAATGATAACGAGAGCGTAAACATTTACAATTCATTATGACATGTAAGAGCAACATCTGATTGATCCATTTCCTCTGTGACCTTCCTGACACTCTGAGGATTCACCATGACATATCAGAAACAGGCTTTAATTAGTGAATATCTTTGTGATCCCACAGCATATCTTCTGTCACGTTACTTACGTGATTCATCTTGACATAAACAATTTTCCTCCTCCTCAGAAAATCCCGTTATATACGATTTATGCAATTCATTACGACCTCTACCACATCTGATCACAGAACTTGTCTGACGAACTTCTTTCTACCTTTGCTCATCTTTAATGAACTAATTTTGTTAAATTGGAAGTGTCCATTTTTTGTCATTATCTTCAATTACATGACAGCAGAAATAAGTGTATTGTAATCTTGCTGTGTCTTCAAAGAAATGTTTTGACCGATTCGCTTGTACTTACATGCTTGCTTAGTCTTCGTCCTGAGTCACTGCCCAGAAGATTGGCACCAGAGCTGTCAGGCGAACCTGTCAGAAGAAGTAAATGGACGTCAATGTGCTTTCCGTGGCTTCAATGGAGGTAAGACATTGACCTTTTGGTACCAATCAATATACGTCCAACAGTGTTTACAGACCCACTGGCTGAGAGAAAGTTTTTTTTTTTTTTTTTTTTTTTTTTTTTGCATGAGTGATGTTAGTTGATGCAGGATGGAAAACAAATAGGCGCGAGACAAACATTCCTCACTGGCAGCTTGGTACCCAATGATGTGCAGGCCTGAGGGGAGGGAATTCATGTACATTCTTTTGGGACTGAAACTGGGAATCATTAAGCACGACGTTTGATCGATACAGGTGGTGGAAGAGGGGGAAGAGGGCAAGGACAAAAGCATGGAGGAAGTCTTTTTTAACACCATATCATTCTGAAGGGGACTACATTTTGAAAATAAATATCAAATTCATTTGATCGACGGAGATGGGCCTTCAGCATTACGTTTGTGTTGGGTGATAGGAAATAAGTCTCGATTATGACAGTATTCATGTCAAGAAATGTGGTAACGGGCAATGATTCTCACCTGTCGCATCACCCATGGAGACCATGTCAGGAGGGACAGGTGAGGAAGACTGTCACCACACAGGTACACTGTGCTCAACAGGACATATCTGAAAACAAAATCTTTGAATGAGTATCTTGTGTACTACAACGATCATGTATAAACAGAGACAATAGCCACAGCGTGAGGGGATGTTTACCTGGAAGGAAATCGTATAGTAATGAAGAAAATGCAAGCCACTGTACACGAACCGAGAGTGTACACAGAAAAAAAGAACATCATACAACTTTATGATTCATAGGTTTCTTATGCTGCCGTGGTGTAAAACATTATACTCTAAACTTCGAGTATTCTTGCTTTGCCTTATATTGCTACAGTGCAAAGGGATAACTCACCATCCCAGTTGGGGAGTGGATTCCCGTATTCATCATATTCTCGGTGGCTGGTCTTTTTCCACCGTTTCTTTCTCCCCAACTTGTTTCCTCCTGCCAGATGGTGCTCTGGGCCGAGCAGCCACTCCGCGTGTACCGCCCGGTAGACAGCCATGGTCACCCGGGCGTCCACTAAAGAGCAGTGCGCCCCCTCCTGGATAGTGCGATCTGTACACAACCACAAGACTGATGGATGAGTAATGCTTTAAACTCTACAGAAATCAGCGTACGTCAATACGCAGATACACAATTCATGTAAACAAAAAAAGGCCTAAAAGAACATTTCCTCACAAAAATGGATAAATGAATACATATAACCATACAGACTGCAAGCGTCCCGCCCGTATACACACACACACACACACACACACACACACACACACACACACACACACACGACATATTTTCCACTCGATTTACGATTGTTTGTAAGCAGATCCAGTTTTTGAGTGGGTATGGTTGAAACAAAGTGGTCTATTGATAGCTTTCCCTTGATATCCATGGGAATTCAGTTTGGCAATGTGGCAAGCCCTTGCAGTCAGCTGGGTTAAAGCAACTGAATTGGATGCTGCTGTTGCACACCAGGTCACCGTTTTGCAAGTGCCAGTGTATTGCATTTATTTGTTTTGTATTAAGCACAATGTTGTGGTTTTCCATGTTTCATTTCTGTATACGCGCGCGCGCGCGCGCGCGCGCGCGCGCGCGCGCGTGTGTGTGTGTGTGTGTGTGTGTGTGTGTGTGTGTGTGCGAGTGTGCGTGCGCGCGCGCGTGTGCGTGTGCGCCTGTGTGTGTTCTTTGGTTGCTCATAAGTAAACTGCTCTCTCTCTTTTGCTTTTTTTTTTTGATATCTTTACCTCTTTATATGAATTGCTAGTTAGTTGCTTTGTGGTAAAATGCTGGTTTTTCTCAGTTATACCTCTGTATGTGGAATAGTATTTAGTCGTTTTGTAGCAAAAAGTCTCTTCTCACTACTGTACGTGCGACTGCTATTTAACTGTTATGTAGTAAAATCTTAGTGGTTTTTCACCTCTTTTCACGTCTAGGTGAATGCTATTTAGTTGTGTAGTAGTAAACTGTTTGTTTTTTTTTTCACTAGTTTACCCGTGTTTGTGGACTGCTATTTGTTTTGTAGGAAAAAGTGCCCCTGTGTGTGTGTGTGTGTGTGTGTGTGTGTGTGTGTGTGTGTGTGTGTGTGTGTGTGTGTGTGGGCGCAAGTTTTTACTACTTTACCTGTGTGTGTGCCATCAAGTTGCTTTTAAGCAGACTCACCTTTGCATGACTCTGTTTGCATTGTTGTAACATGTGTTTTTTCATTACTTTACATGTGCCCAAAATTGTTAGTCAGTTGCTTTGTATGCACCGTTTTGTTTCAGAATTTCAGAATGCTATTGGATTCTTTTTTGCACCCTTGGTGGTGAGAACACCACGGTATTATGGACTGTGGTGTGTCTCTATTTGACGCCAGGAGCGCGCAGATACAACCAGCCGTGTCTCCCTGATGAGTTCCGACCCAGCGGACGAAAGGCCTCGGAGCAGGCAATACAAATATATCTCTGCCTTTAAAAGGGATTGCGATGGTTCCCTTATGCAGCCAGTGAAGAGTTTTCATATCTCATATATTTTCTTAATTTCAAGTTCCCAGTTTTTACATCTTCAACCTCCGCCCCCCCCCCCCCCCCCCCCCCCCCCCCCTCTTTAAGTCCAAAGTTTTGCCAAGTCATTACTATGAAGACAATTTAGTTGTTGGCCTGCGCTTGTTTCCCCCCACTATTAGATTGTTTGTATTTGTCTGACTTTATTCAAGTTTAAAAGGCTGCGCCAGTCTTCAATAAAAGTACTGTGTGTTAGGTTTCCTTATGGGAGCAAAAAAACTACCCCACTTGTTTACTGTTTGTTGTTTACTGTTCCCTGCCTCATTTCATTTCCAATTTCGTTTTGATTAAATCGAAGTTATTTGTATTTGTTTCCGTCTGTCTTTGTCTTTTGATCTGATCCCCTTGCATCCTTGGGTGGATCCTCAAGCGTAGGCTCAAAGATTGCCCCCTACATTTTATACTATTTGCATAATATCTGTAGTTTTTCAGCAACTTTTTTTTTTCCTCCCCACACTTTCGTTTGGTTTCCTTTACTACTCTTCGTTGGCTGCTTCGGGGGTGCTATTGGATTCTTTTTTGCACCCTTGGTGGTGAGAACACCACGGTATTATGGACTGTGGTGTGTCTCTATTTGACGCCAGGAGCGCAGAACACTATTTCATCTGTATGTCTGTGGGTTTTTTATTAAGTTGCTTTATGGTGACCTGTTTCTTCTTCCTCTCACAATTCTGGTCGTGTGTGCGGATCAGTATCGAGTTGATTTGATACACATCGCTTCTAATTGCGATTCGTCTTTCATCAATGCTTTCGATAAAAGTAACATTGTCAACAATCTGCAATGGACAAATGCTTGACCAAGGACACAGAAAAAGTAATCCGGATGTGAACACGGATTCGTTCTACGTACACTGTTTTTGGCTGAACCACAACAACAGTATGAACCCATAAGACACGGTTTTCCCACACCACAACAGTATGGGCCAGAACAACGCCAACAAAACAGACAACCCACTGCCAGCATGATACTTACTCAGGACCTTCCGTGCCAAATCTTTGAGAGACACCTTGTTCAAATCGTGGCCCTTGATCATCCTGATCAGCATCTTGGCTGTGGCGGTGTCCCGGATGAGATGCTCAGGATGATCAAGTTCCAGGACTTTCAGGTCATTCACACGATCATGAATGACCAGCACCTTGTCCTGTGAACATCACAAACAGCCTTTACTGGGATGACACATTGACACGTGTGTCAACATCATGTACACATTTTACAGAGATGACGCAGCATGTGTCACGATCATTAACTCTCTTCACGTGGATGACACAACAATGGTGCCATCATCAGACACATGCCTCACTGGGATGACACAGCACGGGTGTCAACATCATACACGTATTTCAATACAATGACATACACAATGCATGAACATCATATGTACACTTCACCAGAATGATACATAAACATCGTATCAATGTCATGTACACATTGCCATACGATGACTAAACTTCTGTCAACATAAAATATAAATTTCACTATGACGTTTGCAACATCACTAGCGTCAACATTATATACATGCTTTAGTGCATGAACACCCTCCGGTGTCAACATGTACACACTTCACTACACTATCACTGCCGTCAGCATCATACACACACTTCACTACAACACAAAACATCTCTGGTGTCAATGTTATTTTCACATTTCACTATGATGGCATTACTGGTGTCAGCATCATCAAATTTCTCAAAGATGTCACATCACGGTTTCGACATTTATACTATTTATCACACAACACTACAAACACCCCTCTCACTAGAATACAAAGAAACGCAAGTATGCTAGTGATAACATTCTTCCTATGGACGCGAAATGTGTCTTAAGATGGTAACAGCCCTTTGCGCACTGAATAGTTGACGAGCTGGATGTATCGCGAATGAAGGCTTTCTAGGGGAGATCATTTCTCTCTTGTTAACTAATTATCAGTAAGATTTTAACCCCAAGCATCGCATCAGATTATCATGTTATAACACACACACAAAAAAAATAGATGAACATTTCATGTTGGCTGTAGTCATAGCTGTTTATTTCACACTATATTAACGATTAAAATGAATAAAATCCAACAGTTGTATATTTCGAGCCCATCAATCTGTAGAAATCAAAACCTTCTTAAACACAATAATAACACCCTGACAATTATGTACTGTATCATAAAAAGTTAAAACTTTGCTTAACTTAAAAAAAAAGCTAGCTACTGTTTATAACTTGATAGTTATCAAGATTGTGATTCCTCGTCGCTGTACGTTCTTACCTTAATGATGTCTCTCACGTGCCTTTGCACGGCCTCAAACGGCTGACCAAGTGCCCAAATATGGTAGGAGGTCAAGCCGCTGAAACGCGTGCAATAGTCTGTGATCGTTTGCCCGTCCTTAGGACGAACAAACGAATCACACAGGATAAATCCCGTGTGATCCACCACCGTAGCACGGCCTGTAAACAGAGATGTGGACTTTGGTCACTTGGTAGTACAAGTAAAAATGAAAACGGATTTGTAAAAGCGGTATGTGACCTTTCCTTTTCTCTTTATTCCTCATTCTTTACCCCACCCCTCTCCCCCCCCCCCATTTCCAACGCTCCCCCCCCCCCCCTCTCCGTCAACTCCTCCCCAGCTATAGACAACACTTATTGCGTTATGTCAAGAGTTGTTGGGTGTTCTCTCTCTCTCTCTCTCTTTTTTTTTTTTTTTTACCTTTGGTGTTATTTTGTTTATTTTATGTATTTTTTTTTTAAAACTTTAATTTCTGTTTGCTTGTTGTTGCTCTACTTTTTTACTCGGCATCAAATACCCCTGGAGTTTCATGGAAATTTCCTTTTGTTATTCTCTGTAATGAATGACTGCTATATCAAATAGATTTGGACAATGTGTGTATGGAATTACTAAAGAATGATATTATAGTCGTTACTTACTGGTGCACGTGAATACATTGAATGGTATATTAAATTGTTTATGTAAATGGATTCAAAAAGGAAAAGAGAACCTTCGTTGCAAGGGGAAAAAAAAAGTAAAAATGAAAACTGTTATGTAATTTAAGACGCTCTCGCCTTGTGCTTGCGTGTCTTATTACCATGGCGTTAGTAGGATTTGAAACTCTATCGTATGTAATGGAGAACAGTTTCAAAAGGTTGCTTACTTGTTAATAAGACATCCAAAGAAAGAGGTAGATAATACAGACTTTGAATGCAAAACTGTACAGTGCACACACACACACACACACACACATATGTATATATATATATATATATATATATATATATATAGAGAGAGAGAGAGAGAGAGAGAGAGAGAGAGAGAGAGAGAGAGAGAGAGAGAGAGAGAGAGAGAGAAAGCACACAGAAAGATTCGTCTAATAGGGGTCACAAAACACAAGAGGTTAACTACAAAGTACAAGGAGGTTGAGCACGGTAATGTAGTAAGAAATCAACACTGCACAGTACATGTTATATACAGTACAGAACACAGCACAATTCAAATGGCAAGTATAGCAATACAAACAATCAATACACAGTACACTATTTGGAGGCAAAAATGCAGTAGTAGCATAGTGAAAAGAGGTTGGTACACAGTACTGCGCAAGCACAGCACAATAATGATATGCAGTACAATACGTGGGGTCAATACATAGTACATATGCAGTACAGTAAGTGGGGTCAATACACAGTAGAGTACAAAGGGTAGCAATCATTACAGTACAAGTAATTTACGCACAATATTATGCAAGGGGGTCACAATACACAGTACATTACGACGAGTTAGTTCACAATACTCTACAGGGAGTCAGTATATATTCACTGCAGTACAAGAAATCGGTGCTCAATAGTTAACAAGGATCAATATGCATCAAAGAACAACGGTTCAGTTAGATACTGTACAAGGGAACAACATGAAGTGCAATACTCAGAATCAATGCGCAATAATGCATTAGGGGTCAGTGTGCAATACAGTACAACTAGTTTGGCTCAAAATACAGCACAAGTTGTTACTCGGCAAAGGGTCAACGCACTGTCGCAGCATATTACAACGTATCAATACACAGGCAACACGTTTTTTTTTTTCTGTAAAGTGGGTGTTCTAAGGATGATGTCCATACTAATTCCAAAACTAGTTCCAAATGTAGGAAAACTTATATTTCAAAGAAATTTACCAAGTGCATGGCCCTCATCGGTCTTGTACATCTCGCAGTCCAGGGCCACGTAATCTGTCAGGGCAGCGTCTCTGGGCATGTTAGGTGCATCTTCCTGGCAGGACTGACACTCGGCTGCACATTTCTGACTCTGGCTCTGTGAGCATGGCGCATACATACATGAATGACGTGTGTGACCATGGTACTGAGAAAATGATCATATCAGGGTTAGTGGTTCACATCTTACTGACGTTAATTACAGGAGACATCATTTACACACGCCTGCAATGACTTTGGTCTTGCCTCTCATCGTGACATACATAGTGACCACAATTCTCAGACAAGGTGAATAGTAACCAGACAGTTTTTACTGTCATGAGCACGACGCTGAGAACCACCCATGCATTCCCTCGTTCTCCCCCCCCCCTCCGCCTTCTTTACCCTCTCCTCCACGTCCCTCTTCCCTTCTTTTGGCTGCCCTTATCGCGCATTACATTCTAACGACAGTTTTCTCCAATATCTCGCGAGCCTGAATTTGCAATACTTTGTCTTTTTCCTGCATAGTATCCTAGCAAGATGTTTGCGATGAGGCATCAGTGGTGAACCGGTTACATGCAGCTTAACAGATCACTCTTCTTAATTATTCTGGTATTACAGTCTTTTCCTCACCTCAGAAGGCAAAGTATACATGCACACGTGCATCGTAAATGACAAGTGTTGTATGCAAATGTCGTCCATGACCACGGATGCACATTAGCAAAGCTTCAAAGTGGGATTATGCAGGCTGATATATTAACTTAAAAGCGAAAAGAGAATTACTGAGCTGCCAGACGAAAAACAACAACAAAACTTAGACACAATGCGTTTCGATCTAGTGGGTCTTCTTTAGGCAGGACAAATAATATTCAAAACAATGAAGACAAAGGACGAACAGTCACTTGTCTTTTCCATTTAACTAAAGGTGTTGACTCTCACCCGTTGTACAGCTGTCTGGACGCCATTCTGAAACCAACGCAATATTAAAGGTCAGCTCACGTGACTATCAATGGTGGGGTGTGTGGTTATCAAGCAGTACATGACATGTCACTCACAGCAGTGTGGCAAGGACAGATGTAATGACATTACCAGTGTACACTGTTTGGTTTGGACAACAGTGACATTGCTACTCTGTCAACATTGTCCAGTTGAGACTATAAATGACTTGGCCACTCATCAACAAAGCTGGAGTAGGATAGTATCGAAAATGGCATTCTATCAGAGTTACCTTGATTAGGACAGTCATGATGTTTCCGCTCTATGAACATACCCCGATTAACACAACGATATCGACGCTGTCAACATTCATCAGGACAATATTGACTTTTACCACTCAATCCGAACAGCAACTTTACTGGCCATTGTATAAACATAACTTGATTAGGCTAGCAATGATATTCCCACTCTACCCAGATACCTGGATTAGGGCAACAATGATAACACTCTCAGCATCGATGAGAACAGCACCGATATTTCCTCTCAAACATTGCTTGACCACAACAATTATTTAGAGACACCATCACTATACCAAACATACCTGAATTGGGACAACCATGTTTCTATTCTTATGAACATACCTTAATTAGGACAACGATGACATCGACAGTCTATTTACATCAATGAATACGATAAACGCATTGCCTTTCAAACGATCATTGCCATTCTATCAACAGTTTCATTAGGACAGGGGTTTACTCCGTCACACTTTCACATAGCTTGATTAAAACAGCAATTCTAATGGCATTGTTTCAATCAACATAGCTTGGTAAGCCAGAACGTTAAAGATTGTGTGCGTCTTTATCAACATCGACTGGTTAGGACCGCAATGGAATGGACACTGCCTCACGGTGAACACACATTTGGTCATGACAGCAAGATAGTAACATTGCCATTCTGTTATTAAGGTTTGATTATGTCGGCAAAATGACATTGCCAGACTTTACAGAATGTCTTTGGTCAGAATATCTTTACAAAAGCAACAACAGCAACAACAAAAACAAAGAAAAATACAAGTTAGTGGCATTGTCACGCTGTCAACACTTTATAACAATGTAGAGGCATTTCCCCGCCATTTACATTTTCATTCACACACACACACACACACACACACACACAAGAGAGAGAGACAGAGACAGAGAGAGAGAGACAGACAGACACACGCGCACACACACGAGAGAGAGAGAGACAGAGAGAGAGAGAGAGAGAGAGACACGCACAAGAGAGAGAGAGAGAGAGAGAGAGAGACACAGAGAGAGAGAGACACACACACACACACACACACACACACACACACGACGTTTGGAGAGAAGAGAAAGAGACAGACAGACAGACAGACAGACAGACAAGCGCACGGAAAGACAGACGTTTGGAGAGAGAGAGAGAGAGAGAGAGAGAGAGACGGGGGGGGAGGGAGGGAGCGAGAGAGAGAGGACGTCACAATGAGCTCGAGCCTACCTGTCGGTTCTGTGCGCCACGTGCGGCCATAGCGGCATAGCTCACACCCCCTCGCACTGAGCGGCTGGGTGGAGAAGTTGCTGGAGAGGTGGCAGGGGTGGGAGGAGTGTTTGGGGTGGATGAGGAGGAGGTGGGCGAAATAGGAGTATTTGGAATGGACGAGGAACGGGTAGAAGAAGTACCGGGGGTGGATGGGGAAGAGGTAGCAGGGGTGGAAGGAGTATTGGGGGTGGATGGGGAAGACAGGGAAGAGGTATTGGGGGTGGATGTAGAAGAGGGAGAGGTGGAAGAAGTAGTGGGGGTGGATG
>JADBJO010031537.1:0-16645 GCA_016801955.1 Conus betulinus | reverse complement strand
AACATTGTTCAGGCTGGTAGGGTGTAGAGGTGGAGGGAGAGAGAGAGAGAGAGAGAGAGAGAGAGAGAGCGAGGAGAGGCCGAGCAGGCGGCGAGGGGCGCGCGCGGAGAGGAGAGAGAGAAGAAAAGGCCGACTTTCTGAGGGGGAAAGCGAGAGTGGTTCTAGGATTGGCACTGCCCGTGCTCCGGGCCATCACCGGGGCCTCCAATGATAGGGGGTATTGTTTGTGTGTTTTCGTTTCACCTGGCTAAGGAGGTAGGGTAGCGGAAGTAGACCAGCGACTGTGTCGTGATATGTGACAGATGCACGAGCGAGAGATAGCGCATTGTGATCCAATTCTCCGCTCTTTGGTATGTTGTGGTGTTCCACATTAAACCAGGTGTTACATGTGCAAGGTTATGGTAAACAAGTTAAGAACGGAAAGAACGACGGAGTGTTAAAAGAATAGCATGTGATTGTATAAAAAAAAAAAAATCCAGTACGGTGTTCATAGATGTTCCGTGCGCAAAAAAGCGAGGAAGATTTAAGATTCCTGTTTTTAAATGGTGTGGACGGAAGGGGATAGGGAGTTTTGAACGGAGGGGAGATCTGGGACGTGTGGCAGCCCTTTGGGGTAGATACGTGTAAGTGATTTTTTTCCCTCCCATCTCATCTCATGGGGGGCGTGGAGCGTAATAAATGAATAGTTGCGTTTTGTGTTACATTCTTGTTTCCTATGTTACCCGTTTATATTCTTCAAGATCACTTCCTGCAGCGTTACACTTTGAATTCACTTTTCGAACCCCGCCCTGAAAGTGAGGGTTGATGGAGAAGAAGACCCAGCGAGGGGACGTACTTGGAAGGCCGAAGGGATTCCATCTATGTTCTCCTAGTTTGATCTGTCTGCTCGTCGTGAATTGGCGTCAGTCCTCGGTTTTCTTTGTTCTGTCCAAACCACCCCCTCTTTGGACCACTGTACAAAGTAACGCCTTTGAAGAACCAGCTGTAGTGGCACAGCACATTTTCCACCTGTAAACACCAACTCCAGTTCATAGCATCGGTGTCCTTAGCAGTTTGTAATCCCGACGAGCGTGACAACCGCCCGAAGACTTTGTAGAGAAAAAACCAACGACAAACGACCTATGAACGTTGACGTCAGGTCTGGGACTTTTGAACGAAATTGAACCTGTGTTGAAGAGGCGTGTATGGCTTTTTTTTCTGTGTGTTTCTCAACCGCACACTTCTCTCCTTTCTCAGCCCCTTTCGCTGTCTTAATTAATCGTCCCTCGTTCAGCCATCTCTTTTTCTTTTATTCCGTGTGTGGGTGTGTGTTGTATGTGTGGTGTGTTGTGTTGTGTGTGTGGTGTGTGGTGGGTGTGTGTGTGACCCTCCCCACTACCCCCTGTAGGTTAAAGAAAGTTATCTTGGTAAGGTAATGGATATTGTTCCAACCCTTTTTTTTTTTTTGTTTAGGACAAGTTTTGGTCCTGTTCCTTCCCAACCACCACGACGAACGTCGTCCTAACATCTTGTCCTGTCTCTCACTCCGTTTTTAATTATTTATGTCGTAGGTGTTGATGTGTGTGAATAAAGAAGAGCGCGAGCAAAGAGTAAATCTTTCTTTTTGACGTGGTTGTTGACTGTGTCCATAGGTGCGAAGGGATCGACTTGGGGACACCCCTAGACCAACAGGGCATAGACTATACAACACGGACCAGATCTCTGCGCTCTCGTCTCCCTCTCTCCTTCTCTCTTCTCTCTCTCTCTCTCTCTCTCACACACACACACACACCACACACACACACACAAACACATCATCACACACACAAACAGCACACGCCACACCCAACAACAGCACCCGCGGCGCGCGCTGCGCGCGGCGGTTACACATACAGAGAGAGAGCGAGATGAGAGGTGGAGAGGAGAGGAGAGCGAGAGGAGGAGAGGCAGAGAGATGAGGAACAGGAACAGGAAGTACAGACACGCCCAGGTCAAGAGAGAGAGAGAGATAGGTGGGGGGGGGAGTGGGTGCGGTTTGGGCAGATAGACCGACAGACGACAGCGGCAGAGGCGAAAATTCCTAAAAGCGAAGCGATGCCGTATGCCCCCCCCTTCAACTTATGTGACAAGGAGTAGCGACAATTGGTGCTACGAGGCTGTCCGGAACGTGCACCCGCTTGACACTTCCATTGACGGACGTTTACTAAAAAAAGAGTGCAGGAATGTTCGGTGTGTGTGTGTGGTGTGTGTGGGTGTGTGATGTGTGTGGTGTGTGCATGTGTGTTTGTTGTGTGTGTTTGTGTGTCCGCGCGGCGCGCGTAAAGCGTTGGCGTGCGTGGCGAGCACGCGCGTGTATGTTTGTGCATGTGCGGCATGCGCGCGCGGTAACTGTTGGGTCTGGTGTAAGTGTGTCGCGCGGCCGCGGGACGCAGCGCGCGCGAGACGGCGCGTGTGCGTGTCTGTGTGTATGGGGGGATGTGTGTGGTGTGTGCGTTGTGGGGTGGTGTGTGTGTGTGTGTGTGTGTGTGTGTGGTATGTGTGCGCGCTGGGGGCGGGACGTGCGTTGCATGCCTGCAGTGGTGTGTGTGTGTGTGTGTGTGTATGACATTCTACAATACACTACATACATAAAGATAGATAGATAGATAGATAGATAGATAGAGAGATAGACTAGATGGCACGTTTTCGATGAACACACACACAACCCCCCACACGCACACACACCACGCGCGGCGCGCGCGCAGCGGCTCGCGCGACGCGCACGCATGCCTGCAGCACGGTACGCAAGTCACACACGTCGATAATGTATTGTAGTGTATATCAATAATCTGTATTTATATATAGTACTATATATCTTAGTATATAGTAGGTCTTCTGTCTGGTGTATGTGGATGCGTGCCTGTCATTTTGTCTCCCCCCGTCTTCTCCTCTTTTTCCAGCCCCGTTCGCTCCCCTTGTGGTGGGGGCGAGCGCGGTGCGAGACGAGAGCGGAGGATGGAAGAGAGTGATGAGAGAGAGCGGGAGCGAGCAAGAGGCGGGAGTAGAGAGCGGGGAGAGAGGACGAGGCGAATGGGAGGGAGGCGCGTCCTCGCCCGAGCGCGGAGGCCTGTGGACATTGGAAAGCGTACCAAGGGTCTTCGCGATGGAGAGGCACCCGGGGGTACGGTACACGTAGGGGGGAAAATGTAAATAAATTCACGACAATTATTAAAAGCACATGAATAATTGGGATATTAGGTAGTCGCTCGCAGTCTTTTCTGAGCTTCATAAATATATACAGCCAAGTTTGAAAGGAGGCGTTCGTTTCTTGTTGACAACACAGTAGTATTACCTTGAAATGACATGGTTCAAAGAAATACTTTGGCTTGATAAGCTTTGTTCTAAGGTTATGCAGTGCAGGACAACATAACAAGAAATGAACTTCATCTTCCCTTGCTGAACCACATAGACGGCAAACCAATTCATCATCAGAAGGGTTGGAAATATCTTAAACGATGGCAGGCAATGTCAGAAACACCAAATCTAAATTTAGCCAATGTGCTCATAATATATCTATTCATTTTTATATTAATATATGGTTCTAATTCATGAGTATTCTTAAAAATATCTGTACTGTATGAATCTATCACTATGATGGATATGATCATGCCAATCCTGCCATCTGCAGTCAATAATCCTTTCTTTAAAACATTTCAAAAACCCAGATACACTCTGTACACCTGGTTATCCCAAACAAATCCAAACCCATAAGAATTTAAACACTGTAGCGGAGAGACTTTAATGCAGTACATAATGAGATTTCTCTCTATGAGTGTACATTTGTCTTCAAAAGGCCGAGCATATCAGATGACGCACGCCATAATGCAGGGATCAGTGATCAAACAGCGTAGTAAGAATACTAAATGATGTCCAACAGAATTTATAGCAAATATTAGAATAGCTAAGGGTGCGTTCTTTGTTTGGTGACGTGTGTTGATATTCCAACTTGAAGCTAATGTGTAGTAAGCATCTTTCAAGGCTTTGTCTGCATTTGAAACTACCACCCTCTGCATTCCACTAAGTCCACTCTCTCAGACTGCGCTAAGTACCATTCGCGGACTTCCGGAGGATACAAAATATTCGTTGATGTTCACATTAACTTGTTAATTCAAGTCTGTTTGCAGCTGAATATAAAACTAATTTAAATTGTCCGTGTAGGTCCATCTACCGTTGTGGACAGTAATTATAATATCGTCAGCGACGAGCGGACGAAAAACAATCTATAAAATCGAAAGACGTCACTCGCATGATTACCTTTCTTCAAATTATTTCTAATGCTTAGTGCATTCTATGAACAACAGGGGGAGGGGGGGAAACAAAGACATGGGACTGGCCCAAACATCGCCCTGCTTAACGCCTAGCGTAACCATAAGAAAAGTCAGATAATTTACTCCTGATCTTATTTTTGCTTACTTTCACATAACATGTTCTTTACACATCGAGTTGAAAAAAAAATCATATCCGACCTTATTCCATTTTTCATCAAAAATTAGGCCATGAACAGTTTCCGAGAGCAATAGAATCAAAGCGCCTTATTCAGAAATCGTACAAAAAAGCAAAAAAAACAATTTTGAATTACTTGCAAGATCGTTTTTTGTGGACTTGCAGCCAGTAAACAGTAAAATAAGATGGGCAATTGGTTGAGTAACCTTTGTTTGAAACCCCACCCTGATGTTCACCAGTTATATTGTTATACTTAAACCCACTCACTCAATCTGGCCATGATAATTAGAAACTATAGAAATTCTTGCAGATACTTACTGAAATACAGTTCCTCTCTATAAATGGTTCATCATTAGACATCCCCCTTATAATCAAGCCAAAATCACAGACTCTTCCAGCGTAGGTGGGATATTATTCCCAGAGTTAAACATGAAATTAAACAGCTTTACTAAAAAGTTCACAGTCGATTTTCACCGCATCTTTGTAAAAGTCCCCCAATTATACCATTCGGCCAGCAGACTTGCCATTTTCAATTGTCCGATATAGGCTAGGCGAGTAATCTCCGCTCTTTAAGATCTTGGGTCTTCAAGTATGAAATTCATTTTGCTGTATCAGTCCGAGTTCCTCCATGACTTTCCCTTCTCATCCTGAGTTTCCAGCACATTCTGAAATGTTAATACCATTCTGCATAGACTGTTATGTTGCAGGAGTGACTCTTTTGTTGAAGCAGTGATGAAACGATTCCAAACAGAATTGTTGAGATTTGGAGATTAAATGATCAATTCGGGTAAACGTCGGTCATTAGTACCTCTTGTCTTTTTTCTTATTACCGTATCCTTGTCTGTTCACGACTGTGCACTACAACGCTGGCCCCCGATGTGTTATCGAGAGACGTTTCCGTAAAATATTCGAAACAATATACGCATTTCACATTTAAAGTTTACATCAGTGATCGTACCAAATCAAGTATCGTGGGATGTACTTGTTACTTGCACTTCTCGTTACCGTGATGTATAGCCTTGATCTTAAACCAATTATCTTTCAACTGATTTTTACTGCTCATTGACCGTCGACATGTAATCAAGTCTTTCATTTCTCAGACCTTTTCCTGGACCTCTTCTTGTACTCATGGGAAAAACAGAAATTGCTGAGGAAAATTTTGGTTCCAATAATATCTAACGGTAAACTGGGTCCCTTCCCAACAGTATAATTTCGGGTTGACACCGTCTTCGTCACTTCGTCGCATGTATACATAACACAGAGAGGTACGAGTCGGATTCCACTCTTTCCCATTTATCTTTGCAGACAACTTGTCACACAAGACAACTCAAAAAGGTTGTACAGATACAAGGAAATAATCATTCACAACTGTTTCCTGTGTCAGCAATGTTATGTGAAACACCCTCTGAGTCGCCATTACATACCCCGTTAAAATGCAATCCCCAGAGCACAGTACACATGTTCAGCATTCTTTTTCCATATCCGTTAAAAAAAGTACATGTCTTGGGAACATCTCCCAATCTCAGAACTTTAAGTCGTACTGTGGCAAACATATAACTCGTGATCACAATAGGTTCTGGAGGACCGATTTAGACGTCTTCGCAGGTTAATGTCACCACATAGCAATAAACTCCAACATGGCCTAATGACATATCGTTTTCACTCAATGCAATCTTTAACAAGGTCAATACCCCCTTATCAAAAACCATGTAAGAATAATAAGGTGCTTTTCAGTTGGTGAACATACGCACAAACTAGAAAAAAGAACAGTTTTATAAAAGCGCAAGCAAAATAATCTTTATCAAGCAGAAAGTAGCATGGATAAGGGACTTTCACAACTTGGACAGGAAGAATATACGGAACCAAATCTTTCGCGTTCTCAAGAAGGACATCCCCCCTGAACCACCTACCATGTTTTGTTAGTTTAACAGCCCGATTAACAAATATTTTATGAAGCACGCTAAAACGCTCCGATTTCACAGACCTTTCTGCAAAAGTTTCCACTAAACAGACGAAACATCGAATAAAGAAAAGCCGAAAACCACCTGAATGAAGATCTCTGTCGTCTAACTATTGAACAATCCGCATATAGTGTACCAGTGTAAAAAAAGAACATTATGTACAAATCACTCACACTCGCACGCACCTGTATCAAGCGAAGAATCCCTAGCAAATTGTGATACCATATTCACACTGTGCTATCAATTCACAAACATCAGACTTACGGTCATTTACATTTAAACCCGCGTTCCAGAAAGCATTTAAACTGTCGCATTGACACAAATTGCTTTCATGTTGTCCTTCCACCGTTACATCGATCCACGTCATTGTTAGCCCTTTCTGTATATTCATCTTGCTATTCTGTCTGTAGGTAAACTTCTTCCGTATCAGTTCCTGTCGAAAAATTCAAATTCCACGGCATCGCTGCATTGACACAAAGACTATATGGGATCCACACATAGACCATAATTCCATTCACAGCCATGCGATCACGCCACTATCACACTCGTCCCCGCACTTCTGCCTTTCCCGTTTGTATCAACGTTTCGTATCAATTTTACCACCAGCCTACATCACGGCGGGAGGAAAAGAACCAGCCATTTTGTATGCCTCAAAAAAAAAACACACTCACCAATTAAATATTTCATAATGGAGCCTGGTCCTTACACAAATTCACACCCGTAAGCGGCAACACCCCACACCCAGATGAAAACGCCGCTTCCACGCCTCACATTTGATCGTTCATCCAGAAACTCCCCGTGGCAAAAAAGAGCTATGCACGGGAGATGGTGTGACGCGGATTTCTGTAAAAGAACACAGTTGCACAATTCTGTCGTGATGTGTGACATTTCAGTGAACGGAACAGAGCCACGAAAGGGTACAAACGACAGCGTGGAAGCTTATGTGGGCCTGGTTAAAGTTTGTGCGAGGGATGGATCTTTTCATTTTTCGGGCCGGCGACACACCACTATCTGAGTTGAACTGAGTTTTATAACTGCCAGTTCCATTCCGAACTTTTTCCCCTCGATCACGGACGGGGAGGAATCATATACAATCGAAGCTTTTACATCCTGAGACCCGCTGACTTTAAATGTGGAGAAAGCTTCTTCCGGATCTCCCGACTAACTGGGAGATAAAAATCTTCCGCCATGTAGAATGCCAAGTTCCTTTTAAGTTCCTTTTGTGGCCCGTAAAATCTGTGGTCCTATCTTGAAAAAACGTGCACCAGGCCATGTAGGAGACTCTGTTTTTTTGCATTTAGGCGATGGAATTTAGGAAACAGTAACTCAATAAAAAAAAATTATTTTCATGCAGTCAAACATGTCTTCACCTTGTCTTCACTAGTGTCATGCCAGCTCACATTCTTCTTGCGGAGGAATAACCATGGATCATGATAATTATTCCTTTTCCACCTCACACTCCAGATCATGACCACTTTTCTCTCCAAATCTCCCACTTGTAGCACAAAGGTTATCATTTTCACACTTGTAATCGGTCGTTCTCCTGTTTGAGGTCAGAAATTTCTGGTCTCTAGAGAGGACACCATCCTCCTTCCACAGAGCAGTACCACATTTATTTCAAGTCCTTTATCTCATCACACATATGGTCAACTGCTGTTTAGACCCGTTCAGAGAGCCATTACTTCTCTCAGGGATGTCCATCACGTTCCTTTCGTGAGAGGTGCTCCGGACGAGCGTTGAGGGCACCAGGGGGAGCTCGGCTGACACGCCGCCGCTGTCTCGTCGTACAGAGCACCGAACAGCTGCCGAGTGCGGGACTGACGCAAGTTGTCCGATAGAGCCAGGTTATGGGGTTCACAGCTCGCGCACCGAAACGGCCGCCACACAGACTTCCCGTAGATAGACATAGTAGGAGAGTAGTCACGCAATCCAAGGGTTGACACCGTTGTCCGGTCCTTCCCACCCACACTGGCACCACTAATGGCTGCATTAACTTTTGCTCGCTTAGGAATGAATTTAGCGTAGGACGCCGGCAAAGCCGCATATGGTCGGAAACCTAGATTGTAACGAAGGCAGGACAGATGACACAACCTGAGGTGACAACAACCTACAGGTGAAGTTAGTCGGTCTAGCCGGACAAACGGACGTAGAAAGGAAGAGCCACCATCAAAGGACGTCTACCGTTCGTGTTCCCTGATCATCCCCCCGCGATCAGAGAGAGAGAGAGAGAAGAGGGGGCGAGAGCGAGAGAGAGAGAGAGGAGAACGGGGAGGAGAGGGAGAGAGAGCGCGCGAGACGAGAGGGGGGGTGTAAAAAGAGAGGAGTGGAGGGAGGGAGAGGAGAGGAGAAGAGATTGAATACAGAGAGGAGCAAGAGAGAAGGATGGCGGACGGTGAATAAAGACGATTTCAGGGCCAGACATATAATACCCCAGAGGGTCTCAGTAGCTTAGTAGAAAAGAAAGTGAAGGTTCAAGGGAAGGCTAAAGACAAGTGAACAATGGAAGCAGACCACGATACACGATTTAGAAGAGACGAAGAAGAAGAGAAGAAGAAGAAAGAAGAGAAGACGACAAACACAGAAGACGCAAGAACGAGAACACAGGAGGAGGGGAGGGGAGGAGGCGTGAGGGGGGGAGGGAGGAGGGAGAAGAGGGAAGAGAAGAAGAAGAACGAAGTCGATAGTAGTAGTAAGGATAGTAGGTATAATGATAGTAGTGGTTTAGAAGCAGAAGAAAGGCAGAACGCAGCGCGCGAGGAGAGCGGGGGGGGGGGGGGGGAGACACAGTCTAACAAAAGTGAAATGAATGCGACAGCGTCCCAACGCGACGCGGAAAGACCAGTGGGCTAGAGACACAACTAGAATGAGCTAAGAGAGAGGTTGCTTACAAAGAGCGCGTATGGTGTATATAACGCCAGTGGCGATTATTTCCTCGGCAACTCAGTGCTCGGGCCCCTCTGCGTGCGCGAGGGCTCGCACAAACACAACACCCACACACACACACCCACACAAAGCACACACAGCCACACGACACAACACACACACACAAACACAACAGCACCCCCACCCCCACACACACACACCACAGAACAACACCACACACCCCGAGCGCGTGGTCTATGCACATTCAATAATTACCGGCCATTATACAGTGTAATCACCTCATTATTCTTATGCCCAAGATCCCACTCCACGAACAATTGTGTGCCCAATAAATGAAACAGGGGATCCTAAGTAGATTCAGGATACTTCATTTGTACGCTGCCATTGCGACAGACCGAAGCGGTAGAGGTTCTGTCCCCAGACTCCAGAGGGAGTCGAAAAACGGAGCTCGGTCTTGGAGAAAATCATGTCTATATTGCTATAGGTCAGTGGATCTCTCAGGCGATCTTACTTATTTATCTCTCGTTTTCCTTTTGTTTGTTTGTTTTTAGTTCATGATGCGCCAGTTTTTTTTTTTATGTTGAGTTCTGCAAGAGGGGGGGTCTATGGTGCGATGAATATGGCCTTCTTCGAGTGAAATAATTCTTTTAGGTCTCTTACGACATCTGGGCCTGAGGTAAGGATATCAGTTGAACTTGTTAATGTGGCATGGGTTGTCTGCCAGTATGCTGGGTGTTCGGTCATTTCCATTGACATCTGTATATCTAGGCAGTATATGCATATCGTGTGCGTGCGGTGCGTGCGTACGTTGCGCCCGGTAGTGCGTGCGCGCGCGCGCGCGTGCGTGTGAGTGGTGTGTGTGTGTGGGTGTGTGTGTGTGTATTGTGTGTGTGTGTGTGTGGGTGTGTGTGTGTGTGTGTTGTGTTGTGGTGCGTGATGTGCACGTTCGCGTGTAGTGTGCGTGCGAGGGAGCATCCGTGCATGTGTGTGTGTGTGTGTGTGTGATGTGTGTGTTGCTGTGTGGTGTGTGTGTGTGTGGTGTGTTGTGTGTGGGTGCGCGCGCGCGCGCGCGTGCATATGTGTGTGTGTGTTTGGTGTGTGAGGTGGTAGTGTGTGTGTGTGTTGTGTGGTGTGTGTGTGTGTGTTGTGTGTGTGTGTGTGTGTGTCACAGAGTGAGAGAGAGACGAGACCAGAAGGAGGGGAGGGGGAGACAGAGAGAGAGAGAGAGAGAGAGAGAGAAGGAGAGATGAGAGAGGAGACAGACAGAGAGGAGAGAGAGAGCAGAGAGGGACAGACGACAGAGAGAGAGAGAGGGAGAGAGAGAGAGGAGAGAGAGAGAGGTGTGTGGGTCAAGTATGAGCCAGCTGAGAGACGGACAAAGGCTGAGAGGCATCTGAGCTGTATTGATTTTTGTTCTGATCCCTGTTGACAGTAGTTGTGCCACCCACCTCGGGAGGACTCTCCTCTTAAAGGATGCTGAGCTCCTTTGCGACTCATGTTCTTCTTTCACGCTGTGAGTCCATTTCTAGGTCGGCACACGTCCCCATTGACTTAGCCGGAAAACTTCATAATTATGCTGTCTGAGACTGGTTTTATTTTTACTTTTGGACTGGTATGTGTGGTGCGTTCATATATTATATATATATATATATATATATTATATATATATAGATATATATATATGTGTGTGTGTGTGTGTTGTGTGTGTGGTGTGTGTGTGTGTGTGTGGTGGTGTGTGTGTGGTGATGTGAGTGAGTGTTCGCGCGCGCGCGTACTGTGCAAGTGTGTGTTTTGTTGTTGTTGTTTCTCTTAGTTGTTGTTGTCTTGTAACAGTGTCTTGTTGCCTATGGTGTAGCATGTCTTGTAGCGGTGTAAGTGTCCACTAATCTTTTGTGGATTGATTTTTTGTTGGCTAATAAAAGCTTTTTTCCGCAAAGCTAAAATGTATTTGAAGTTAATGTTTTCTCTTTTTTCCTTACAGCTTAAGGTGGTAGAATGGGCGAGTACCTAACCCCTCAACCCCCCTGCATTCTCCACACATTTGAACACCTCATTCGAGTTCCGCAGGTAAGTTTCTCCACACAACCTTCATCGAAAATCCATATGGGAGTCTAAACACAGTAACATGCATGCAAAAGTTGCGCCCATCTCTCCTCCCCACCCTCCCCTCCCCCTCCCTTGGAGGAGGAGGAATTGTTAGAATGCACTTGATTTTCCCCTACTACAAAATTGGTTGGTTTGACATGTTATTAGATTTTGATTAATCCATTGAAGATTGCCTCTCTCAGGAGACCCAATGAAGGCTGTTCTGCTCATGCTTACCTGCTGTCAGCACTTAGTTTGACCGACAATGCTTGAGTTAATAAACGAGGGGTGGGGTGTGACCTCCTCTGACTGTTGACATTGTTTGACCTTCTTTGCATCCTCACTGGATCCTCGAGCATAAGCTCGAAAGATTTTGCCCAGTGTGTAATACTGTTAACAATGATGATTTCAGTGTTTCAGCAAAACTTACGTCTTAATTGCACTGTTCGGTTATATTCCACCCAGCCCTACCCATCGCGGCGTGGCGTGTTTTTGAGTGTTGTTTGTCTTCTGTTTTGTAAGCCTTGTGTGGTGGGGAGGAGAATACCACAGAATCATAGACTGTGGGTGCCTCCAAATCGCTGCCCAGGAGCATGACACAGTCAACCGGTGCCATAGGTCCTCAGGGGGGCTATGGCCTTGTCCAATCTTACAACAGACAACAGGTAGGCCATGGGCAATGCGAAATGAATGTTTTCTGTCTCAAGCTGGCTTCCATGGTCCCCATATACTGTTAAGTGGAAGGGTTTTATCATACCCATTCAAATTCTTCATTTTCCTTTCTTCCACTCGTTTTCCTTCTGGACCCACACCACCTCACCCACCTCCTGAATCCCCTCTTTGAAATCCGTTATTTCTTGCAAGTGATATTTAGACTGAATATAGTGAATGTCTGTGCTGTTCGGAAACTATTACTGAGATTTCTTCAATGCATTTCAGTTTGAAAATGCATACAAAAAAGAACTCCAACTGCTGTTATGTGGTGCCATGGCCATCTTACTGTGGGCATTCTAAATATTCACATTTCACGATCATCTACTATATGATGAGAACATGAAGATCCAAGTGATCACCACCAGTGCCAATATGATTTAATAAGGTCATTATTTTACTCAATGTGGATGCAATGTCGCAGAGCTAATGAGCGGATGATCACTCGTGTGTTCAATTTTTGTACACTAACAGCGGAACAACACAGTGATCATATCGCACTGCAGTACACCGGGGGGTGGACATGCTGAATTCGTGGTAACAACAGGGGGGCCGTGGGGGGGATGTTGATACGTAGTATCAATGTATAGGTAATATCACGAGAGGGTGACAGCAGGGATAGAGAAGAGGGGGGTCGGGGAGAACTGGTGTATGATGAGATGAGAGAGAAGAGAGAGATACGGTTATCTGAGTATGTAGGACCGCTGCCGGCGGGTCGCGAACCGTATGGAACCCAACAAAAAACACAGTCCCTTCGACCCTCATAAAGGTCAACCACTACAGTCTCGACTGTCCTATGATTTTTTTTTTTAAATTTGAGGCCCGATCAAACACACTGTAAGCTAGCCACCAATGCATCTATGGTACTCGTCCCAGCTCCCAAGAGGTGCTGAGGGCTGCGTCCGAGAGTCATTGCGGGTTTCTATCATGTAGCGAGTCCAGTTCTTTGCATACCCCATCTCCCTCTGATTCGAAAACAAAGCTTCCAGGTCTGGTCTGCCTTCGGGTTTGGCGCCGGGACCGGTGTGGGTGGTTATTCGTTGGGGGAGTAGGGTGTGGTGCGGTTGTTTTATGGTGGGGTAGAGTGGGGGGGGGGGGGCCTGGCACTTTGTTGTTATTACCTGCGGATTCGGGATATCTGAGGCCATGAGGTTATGATCGGACAAACGGGCCCACAGGGTCCCCATTGGCCCGTACAAGGGAGCAGAGGGGGGGATGTGGAGCCAAGGGTTGTGGGTGGCAGCTCGTGACCGCAAAGAGGCAAAGGGGACACCTCGCGCGCGCGCGCTACTCTGCTCCGCGCGCCCCGCCCTCACGCGCTCGCTCTCTCTCCCGTGCGCGGGCGAATGCCACGAGCCCTGCGCACGGCCCGAGTGCGGGGGGCGGCGCCGCACCCACCTGGCCGCACGGGGCAAGCCCACCTGACAGTCACTACCTCTATGTTTTTTGGTCCCATTTTGCCCGTGCAGACAGACATAAATTAAGTCCATGCTCGCTTGGCACACGTACCCCTGACGTGTCATTGACGGTTGAACTAACCCTCCGAATGCCCAAGAGAAGAGAAGAGAGAGAGACAGAGAAGAAGAGAGAGAGAGAGAGAGAGAGAGAGTGAGTGGTGCGAGGAGAGAGAGGTGGGATGGGGTATCAATAAAAGGTGAAAACCGGTTTTAAGGAAGACATATATACCCAGCACGTCTCAGGCATCAGGGAAGGAAATAGAAAGCTCAATGGGAATGAAAACCAGCACTAACAAAGAGCAGAACACAAACCATATTAGATCAGACAGACAGACAAGATAACAGACCCGATAGTGGGGGTTATGGTGGTGGGAGAGAGAGAGAGAGAGAGAAGAGAAGAGAGAGAGCAGAAGAGAGAGACTAGTAAAAAAAATAACAGACTTATGAGAACGAAAGTGAAACAAACAAAGGAAGGAATGTCTCAACCATGCCAGTATGAATACTATGTACTATCACTACAATGAAAGAAAGCATAGTATCGAATACCCTAAGTGATATATACAGCCTCAAATGAATAATGTCACGCCTTCGAAAAGACTTTTTGTTTACACCAAAGGACGCAGGTTAAGAGGAGGAAGTAGGCGGCTGGAGGCTTGAGGTGAGGGGGGGGGTGAGAGAGAGAAGGCAGAGAGCGAGTGCGATAGATATAGAGAGAGACTCGAGAGAGCGAGAGACAACAACTAGATTGGTGACTGAGCATCCTGCCAACTGGCAGCCAAGTGACCAGGAACAATATGAGACATCTCTGAGTCTCGGTGGAATCCCAGAATTTGTGCCAGAAATGACTTTTCATTTGTGCTTGGGCCCTTTTTCCTTCTTTCTGCTACTCGAGTGCTCGTTAAATCGTCAGTAGATATGTGTATTGATACTCAAAGGAATACACGAAAAGTTTTCAGTTTCAAGGATGCTTCGTTGTGCACATCCCATTCGTCGCAATATTACGACTGTCTGCCAATGAACGACAGAGCAGAATTTTAAAACTTTATGGAATGTAACATTTAAAAGACAACACATAGACGACTGGAGAAGAGAGCTTATGGACAAGACATAGCAGACTGCCTGACCATGATTTAGCCAAGTTCGTCAGTCCGGTTTGGGATCCTTGGATAACATTGTGTGTGTGTGTGGTAGTGTGTTGTGTGTGTGTGTGTGTGTGTGTGTGTGTGTGTGTGTGTGTGTGTGTGTGAGAGAGAGAGAGAGAGAGAGACAGGAGAGAGAGACAGAGAGAGAGACAGAGAGAGAGAGAGAGTTCATAAAAGAAAAAGTTGATATTACGGCGATGCTAATCGTGTTTTTTCATTCTATTTTCTGCTTTCTCAATCACGGTTCACTGAATTGCAGAGAGAGAGAGAGAGATAGAGAGAGAGAGAGAGAGAGAGAGAGAGAATTCAAGTTTTGACTCAGCTCAGACCCACTAAGGCAAAGAGGCCTCTGAGCTGCATTGATTTTCATTCCATGCCCTATTAGACACGATGCTGGCCGACCCACTACGCCCCCAGGAGTACGTTTCCAGCTATTAAAGAGTGCTGAGCTGACAAATTGTAACGGTTTACGTTAATGTTAATGATGAGGCTCGAAGCCATTTAGAAGAAAAAGAAAATAATGTCGTGCTTTTTTCGTCACTCAAATAAATATGCACTACGCCCCAGGAGTACGTTCCAGCTATTAAAGAGTGCTGAACTGACAAATTGTAACGGGTTACGTTAATGTTAATGATGAGGCTCGGAGCCATTTAGAAGAAAAAGAAAATAATGTCGTGCTTTTTCGTCACTCAAAATAAATATGCAATTTTTAAAAAGTCACAAACATGATCATAAATACAATTGCCTCACCCAGGCACATATGTTCTCATGCACTGGAGAGAGAGAGAGAGAGAGAGAGAGAGAGAGAGAGGAGGGTGAGAGAGAGAGAGAGAGAGAGAACGAACGAACGAACGAACGAAGTTTAATGCTAATAAGCTGTTAAACCATTTAGCAAATCCGCGCGATGTACAACAATGACAAAACGCGACTCGATTCCACTGACATGAAACCACAGCTATGTCTTTTTTCTTTCACTTTATATGACAAAAAAAAAACGCAAACGATAAAATGTCACTGTCTCTGCGTGTTCTGTGTAGCGGGAACGTCTTTCTTTCCGAAGACTGACCAGTTTGACACCTTGCTCTGACGACGTGTTTCTTTCTTCCTGCTTCACGAACCAGAACAAGTAATCGTCCTCCGAGTGCGGATCGCAGGAATATTCCAAAACAATGTCATCAGATTCACACAGCAGCACACCCTTATTGTCCGTTCGATGAAGCACAACCTTCCGGAACTCTTTATTTCTATGCGTCTCACGCACTTTCTCTCTGCCCAGTCAGTCAGTCAGTAGCAACCATATCCTTTACTACTCCAGTGTCAAAAAAACCGGCAACTATTTTGTCGATGGATTGTTCAAACACTTACGTCGACGTCCGGCTGCTGGATTCTGAATCGCAGATGTTGCACTCCGACTGATGGAAGACAAAGACAGATGAGAATCCGGAATATGCGGCGTGTCATCATCATCGCAGGTAGACATGTTTTCTTCTGCAATGTCCTGTGTACTTTGCTGTGTACTGCGTTTCGTTTGACTCGATGTTAAGCCAGTTCATTTTCATTACTGGTGTTTTTGAGACTAGCACCAACCTGTTCACGTCGACTGTTCTGTTGTTTGGCTCTCTCTTGATCTCGACGCACCTGGCTGGGGGGTTTCTTCCTATAATACTGAACTTGCGTTCCCCGGTTCAGCACAGATCCGCCATTGTTGTTGTTGACACTGCGCTGACTGGCTTCAGTCGCAAAACGACCAAACCACGTGACCCCCGAGAGAGAGAGAGAGAGAGAGAGAGAGAGAGAGAGTTGAAATATAAAGAGGATAACAGGAGAAGATAGAGAGATGGGGATGGATAGACTGGATTTCACGGCAGGCAATATATACACAAACGTCTCAGTCTTTTAGGGAAGAAAACGAGATTCAATAGGGAGGAGAAACAGCAATGAACAA
>JADBJO010031536.1:0-16645 GCA_016801955.1 Conus betulinus | reverse complement strand
GTGGGGGGGCAGCCGGTGTCCATTATTGGGGTGTCCTCCCAGGGAAAGAGGGTGGTTAATTTTTAATCACCACTTCCTAAGACACACGCAGAGCGAGCGGACCCCGCGTTGTTTCACTACGCAACGAAAATAAGGCAAAAAGGGCAAAAAAATACGAAAAAAAAGCCAAAAAGGCCAAAAAACGAGGCAACGCCTGTCTCCCCTCTTCCCCCTCCCCCTCTCTCCTCCTCCTCCTCCGCTCCTGCCTGGCCTGGTGTTGGTACAAGAGGACAATGAGGTGGGGTTGGGGGTGGGGGGGATGGGGGGGGGAGGGGGGGGGGGGGGGGGCGGTGGGGGGGGGGGGGGGGGGGGGGGGGGGGGGGGGGGGGGGGGGGGGCGGGATAGGTAGGTAGGGTCGATATGCCAGGGAGGTTTGGTGAGGTTGGTGTAGAGATGGGGAGGTGGTGAAGGTTGGGGTGTGGGGGAGGAGTGGGGTGCTGCTGAGGGTGTTGGTTATGGGGAGAGGAGATGGTGGAGGGATAATCCGCCGGCTCTAATGAGGCTCTAGGCAGAAATTCGTTTAGGGAGAGATGTGTTGTGTGTGTGTGTTGTGTGTGTGTGTGTGTGTGTGTGTGTGTGTGTGTGTGTGTGTGTGCGCGTGCGTGCGTCGTGCAGCCGCGTGCGTGCGTGCGTGCTTGTATGGGTGTTGGTGTGTGTGGTGGTGTGGTTTGTGTGTGTGCGTGTGTGTGTGTGTGTGTGTGCGCGCGCCGCGCCGCGCGCGCGCATGACGCTTTGAGAAACAATCTAATCCCTGCACAATCAACAATTTCATCTCTTCTCTACATCTCTCTCCTCCTCCTCCCTCACTCTCTCCTCTCCTCTTCTCTCTCCCTCGTCTCCTTCTCCTCTCCTCATCCCCCCTCCCCCTCTCACCTCTCTTCGTCTCCGCTCTCCTCTCCAATCATTCCTCGTCTCTCCAATCCTCTCCCATCTCTTCTCCCTCTATGTCGGTCACCACTCACCACAAACACAAACACAACACCACACACACACCACACCCACACAACACACACCACACACACACAAGACACAACTACACACACACACACCAACACACACACACACCCACAGCACACACACACTCGCCAGTCCAGCAAGAAATGTTCATTGCCCTCGCCCCTACAATCAAGTTGACGCAACGACCAGGACTCGGTGAGCTTTTTGGGGTTCTTCGCACAGTGACAGACCGAGTTCGTTTTCCCTGGGAGAGTGGCAAACTGACCATAAGAATGACAGCATCACAATACGTCCGGAAGCATCAATTCAGAGATACTGTTTGCTCTGCTCTGATAGAGCCGTGTCTGTTTGTGTTTGGGGTTACACACCCTATCCCCAGCCCCCCACCTTGTCTCCACTACTCTCCAACTCACGCACCCGAAGGTTTTCAAATTCATGCAAATTGCAAAACATGCCTAGAGAGATCAAACCGGTTTCACTAGTCTGTTGCACGTGATTTGACCAATCTTTGGGCCAAGACCAAGTCAGTCCAATCGTTGAAGAAAGCACCGTATCAATTGCTATAACATTGCCAACAAAACAACATTGATTTAGCCATGCAAAACCAAACCCATATTCAAAGAGCACATATCGTAACTTTAACCCTTACCCATTTTGTTTTTTTTTTTTGCCCTCTAGCATCGAGATCATATAACATTTTATATAAGGCTTTGCGTGGTAATCCTGTGCTCCTGCATGTAAAGTAAACTCAACCATACACGGACGCATTGTAACTGCTGAATATATGTAACCCGGGGGAATCTATTATAGTCTTCAGCACCATAAATAATGATCCATAAGGGCGTTTCGCCTGTTCTACACCTTTTTCTGAAAACCCAAAAACCTTTTTTTAATGCGAACAGGTGTAACATACAGATTCATCAATATATGGCACATGTCTAATCCCCCCAATTCAGACCCATATTGTACAATTTGTTGAATTTTGACTATCAAACAACTTGATAAAAACATACAAAGACGTATTATTGAGGATGTACAACTTTTTCATGATACTGAGCAGCAGCATTTTTGGCCCTGCTTGCAAGATCCTTGCACGCACTAACAAAACTCAGACGTGGTAGAGAAAAATATACCAAATACTTATAAGCATTCACAACAGGCATGGGGATGCAATCATAGAACCACCTTTCTCTTGCACTCAAAACAACCACCCTTTCGAAAGACAATAATGCTACTTTTGGACACAATATAACCTTTAGCGTTGAAGAGAAGCGGCTGCGCGACGTCGACTGTTCTTCAGCTGAGTCTGTAAACCAATAACAGTCTCTGATATCAAAACCACATCATCAGCCATAATAAAATATAAACAACTCAAAAGCATCCAAAGTCAGCAGAGCCCCCCAATGTTTTTCTCCATTGTTGATCACTTCAATTGCTAACTCATGATAAAGAGAGAAAATAGAACAGGACTGCAAGCATCACCTTGCCTAACCCCCGAGCTGTACAGTTAATGTAATCTGTCAGTTTATCTCCACAACGACTCTAGCCCTAACTAAACCACCATCATACATGCTTCTGATACATCTATAAAGTTTTACCTTTAATAAAACCATTTATTATCATGACTGTGGCCAAGAAGCTTTTCTATTGATGGAATCGAATGCTTTTTTTTTTTCAAAATCTATAAAAGCAGCAGCATACAATTTTTCGATTATGAGAAAAACTGCTTCTGAACAAGAGCCATTAAAGTAAACATGGTGGTCAACAGTCGAATACCCTTTTTTTTTGAAACCAGCTTATGGTAATCACCAGCTAATATTGTTTTCTTCAACCCACTCTCTTGCAATCTGTTATTTATCATCATTCCAAATATTTTACTGGGTCTGCTACTGCTGTGTTACTAAGGCAGATACCCATATAATGTTTGCATTATTTGCGTTCCCCCCCGCCGCTTTTTAAACAGAGGTATTCTTTTTTTATATATTCCGTCCAGTTATCCGGAAATATACCACGTGATCAAAGTGCAGTTTATTAAGAAACTTTAAGCAACTGCACAACTTGGGCAACACAGTGGTTTTGAACAGTTCACAACCGATTATGCCTCGGGGGGGGCCGGCTGCTTTATTTTGTTTTTTTTAGTTTTTTTTCTGATTTGCTAATAACACTTCTTCACTAATGGGACGGGTTACTAATAGGACGTGTTAATATCAGACTCATCAACTCAAACTTCAAACCCCTCGTGATTTCGCTCATTGTCAGTGTTTTCAAACTACACAGCTTTGAAAATAATTGAAATCACACGTCATTGAATTGGTTATTTTTAGGCTGTTTCCTTTTTTGGGCATTATCTTGCGAACCTACGGTTCAAAATTCCATCTGTGAATTTATTGACGCCCAGAACTTATCTATTAACTGATTTATTATATCTTTCTATTTCTTTCTGTTTTCCTCTTAAGTAATTGGTCTTATACTCACTCTAGCTATTACATATAGCAGTTCTAGCAGTTTCCAGTGTCTTTTTACTGTACGACGACTTATTCTCAGTAACCTCCTAGCCTTTCTTTTTTTAAGAACACATTCTTGATCATACCAGTCCTTTGAGTTTCCTGGTTTGACCCCTTATTAACGTTTTCTTTTCTTCATACATTCTGCACATTTTCATTATACATTCAGTAAAATCTAACTAGTGCACTTCTTAATATCGACATCTATTTAAGTTTATGGCGATATCAGTACTTTCCACACTTGCTTTTTCTTTACATAAGGTATTACTAAACAAAGAAGCGCGCATCTCCAGACACATTTTTTTGTTGATAACAGCTCGAGCGCCCTTGACCTGTTTTGCTCTTAATCCACTTGACCTTTCCCACAGGGAAAAAGAACATGAAGTGATACAGAACCATGAACAAGAATCTATACTTTTTTTACATTTTTACAACGTGTACTCTCAGACAGACATTCAATTAACAGAGCATAGCAAAAAGTTTTCATTCACAATATAAATCGGGAGATCGTTGACAACATGCATGCTCAACGTCGTGGCTCAGAAAAATATGTATACAACCTTTGAGGTCGCTTTTACATATACTTTACACATACCGTTTATATAACACAAGTTTAAAGTATAGCAACATTCCATAACGATAACACGAATTTCCCGTAACTAATTAATTCAATTTGATTAGCGTGGGCCATATAATCAAAAAATATTTAAAAAAACCTGGAAATATTCTGAGAGATATTAGAAGTTCTGCATTCACGTCACAGTTTAGAATGGACATAACTCAAACATCATTTGGTTATCATCACCAAAGTCAGTTAAAAAACATTCTTCTTTCACTACTACCTAATACCATTATCTACATCAACATGGACATAAAGGGAGAACGTGTCTGTGGGGAATGTTCGAACAAACTCTCAAACAATATAATATCCTTGTCCCTTCCATCCAAATAAGAATTTGTCCCAATCAAGCAGCACAATTAATTTTGGATTATTTACTACTTCCCACAAGCGCTAACACTAGAACGGGGATACATTTTCTATTCTTATTTTAACACACAAATTAAACCTCCAAAGCCTCCAGATCGTCTCCCTTCTCTCATCGTGAATTTTTAGCGTGGCTGCCGGGGCTTACAAACTTTAAAAAAAAAACCTCTAACAAACAATCATCTCGACATTCCTCTATAATATAATGCCTCAGTTAAACAAAGTCAAACTGCATACAAAAATGAAATAAAATCGGAATCACAAGTTTTGAATCAAAAATTTTGACATCAAACCATTAATATTCCATGTTAAAAAAGCAAAAGGTTTCTGTACACAGAAAAACCGTGTTGTTTTCATGTATTCGATTTGGTCACTACGTGGTAGCGGACGGCGTAGCGATGCCAACACGGCTTGCCTCGACGAACAGTGCTCACTTGTGACACTGACACACTGCCACCACCAGTGACCGAGAGTTCTACCGTTGTTATGTCACTGACTCAGGTTCCCATTTTCTGTACAAGCATTTTTCATTGGTGCAGGCATGGCCTGGGCCCGGCGGACCCGACTCCCCATCTTGACTTACTCGCTTCATTCGCTTAAAGACTGCCATGGGTAAATTCGAGGAGGTACTTTTTTTGGTTTGCCATCGATAGGATGGATGGTCAAAAATCACAGAGGAGCCCTTTTTAACCAACCTTTACTTAACCAACCACCTCGGGCTCTTCGTGCCTTCCTTGCCATAGGGAGAGAGACCAATATCTGATTTTTCCCTGACAACGAAAAGAGAAAATCCTTGTGCCAACAAAGATGTTACTCTCTCGCCCCCTTACAATTTTCACTTTGCTTTGGATCTAAGCATTCTTTCCTACTTGTCTTTTGTACGATGAGCCAGCAAGCACTATGACAGGAGAGTTATCTTTTGCATTTAAACCTGTGGAGACGGACCAACTCCACGTTTTCCATTGTTTCCAGCCACGGTTACGTTCCAACTTGTCTGTAAGTATGTCCAGGTCAAAGTAATTTTCCCTTCACATTGTTCATTCGTTTCGTCTCAGTTTAGTAGTCTGGGGATACTATAAAAAAATAAGATTATTGCGCTTTGGACCCCACATTCTAAATCGTGCTGTTTTTCTCTCTAACTTGTTCTACTTTAGGGTCCAAAAGCTTCAGAGTTTTTCACTGCCAACTCCAAGTTTCTTTCCTCTTTCCGCAAATTCCCCACCCTCCTTCCGCTTCCGTTCATCAAACCCACAATGCATAGCAGTCAAACTGATCGCGAAGTTCCTTTAATAGGGGCTATTTTCTTCCGATCCACCTTTCATCAAGCAAACTTATACAGTCCCCGCTTGTTCATTCGCGTCTGCGCTCTGCTATGGTTGGTGACTGGTGGAGACAGTGTCGTCTGTCTTGCCCAGCGTCCCAGAAGCCCCGGTCCTGTCCGATCTGGTCCTCTCTCCATCCTGTCGTGGCACTTCTGTCTGTGCCCGTCCTCTCGACTCTGCCGCACTTGCCGCACCGCCGGTGGGTTCCAGGGTCCCCGCCCGCTCGACGGTCTCCGGCAGTGCGTGGTAGCAAACTCAACACTGCCTGCCCCAGAACACATCAGCGTGATGAGCAAGCCTAACGGTTACAACAACCGCAGCTCTGCTTTCGCGGTGTCAGCCATGGCGACCGTTTTGGCTGTATTCTTTGTGGCCCCTTTTTTCAACATGAAGTTGTGGTAGGTAGGTAAAACGGAGCCAAAATTTTCCCTGAAGACCAGGTGGGCTGAAGCATGTGTCCAACGTTTTTCTGTACTTGATTACGTAAGTACAAGGCTCCTCCGGCCGAACCTCATTCCTCCAACTTTGACAAAAACATTAGACAGTGTCAACAGCGCGACCCGCACTCTACAAGCCCCCACAACCCCCCCTACAATGAAAGCAAGCCCCAAAGCCCAGCCCACCCCCCCCCCCCCCCCCAGCCCCCGCCCATCCCCCCCCAGGCCCCAGAGCCAATAACCCCCCCCCCCCCCCCCAAGCCCCCCCCAAGCCCGCCCCGCCCCCCCAGAAGCCCCACCAACCCCCCACCAGCCCCATCACAGCCCCCAGCCTACAAACAAAGCCCGAGGCCCCAAGAGAGGAGCACGCCCCTCGCCCCCCCCCCCCCCCCCCCCCCCCCACCCAAGAGAAGAGAGAGTTTCCCACACGGAATGGACGGTATGTGACGCGTCAGGACGAACACGATGGAATGTAAATAATCTGTGGAGGTAGGAGTGAGGAAGAACGCGTTTTTCTTTACAGACAAACTGCCCTTCAGCGGAATCCCACCGAAAAAAAAACAAAAAAAACCCACAGTACAACCCAGAATACTCCCAGAATACTGGCGAAAACGTTTCTGTCATGTGGAGAAAAACATTAAGTAAGGTCGGATCGACAGATTCCACTCTAAGATATTGCCGTGTGGAGATCATGGTACATACACTTGAGCAAGGAAGATATTGTCCCTGTCTTTCTAACTCTGTCTCCCTCCCTCGTCTGTGTCGTGGTCTCAGTCTGTCAGCTGTCCCTGTCCTGTACTGTGCGGTCTTGTCTGTCTGTCCTGTCTGACCGTGCTGTACCTGTCTGTTTGTCTCTCTGTCTCTCTGTCGTTCTCTCTCTCTCGTCTCTCCCATCCTCTCATCTCTCTCTCATCTAGCTATTATACAATGAGGGTATTCGATATCACGCGTGGATCAGACACACCGTTGGTATGGTTTTGGTGCCGACCGAAGGGACTGGTAGTAATATCCCATCCAGCCCTCAGTCTGCCCATGACAGTGTAAGTAGTTAACTCAGGATGACCGTAAATGTCAGTTTCTTGTCATTTTCTTCTAGGAATATTGAATAATTGCAGGACATATATTGAATTACTGCCGAGCGTTTCACGGAATAAAGGATAAGATTCACCAAATTCACACAGATGTGGTAAATCGTTGTGTATTTTGTTTAAACAAAATGACGGATTTGAAAAAGGTGGATAGCTGTAATGATTTTATCAAAATGAATATTGCAAAGAAAATCTCTCTCTCTCTCTCTCTCTCTCTCCTCTCCCTCCTTCCAAGTCTCTCTCTCTCCTCTACTCTCCAATCTAATAAATAATCATTTCAGCCAGCTTATATCGCTTTCTTCAACATTTTTTTAAAAAAATACAATATGCCGGCATATTCTTCCTAACTTCTTCAGTAAACGCAGCCGTTTCAAATACTGCCCCAGCGGCAACACTGCACCCCTAGCAAGGCAGAGAGGCGGAGTTTGCCAAACATGATGATATCTTGTAAATTTAAGTAAAAGAATGAAAAAAAAAATGTAAACTGAATAACATGCTAAATTCAAACAAGCAAGATTTCAAGTTCCTCATTTCTATCGCATACACACCGATGAAAAGGCAAGCCATACATGTCAGTGAGCACCGGTGGTTATTGTTTGAGAAGCGCCCGCAGCGTTTTTAGTGATATGAATACAATGTTTCGAGTACAAATAAAAAGCTTCGAATTTGCTAAGAATATATCAGTTTGTTTTGCGGGTATTTTTCCCGAGGTGAAATGTTTACCTACATGGTATTGCAATAACCTAGAAAAAGGTACTTCAAGCTATATGATAAGGGAAGTAGATTAGCACAAATAAGCCTTTAATAATCGGCTTTCGAATTTCGCTCGATTACCGTGTCCTGCGCAACTGTTAGGTCGACTAATGAGGAAATGCATTTCGTAGGAGAACATGTTTTACCCAGCCTGTTGGTCAAGTGCCCCTTCTCAAATATTACCAAAAACATATTCCGCCACATACTTCTGTGTACTGTGCTGAACTTACAGCTTGGTTCTAGCACTGAAGATAATTCCTCAATCTACAAACAAGGACTTTTCTGATTTTGTCTGACTTGCTGTCAGCTTTGGAGGCCATAGCTGGCCGTAACCTCCACCATCGTGAACTTTTAAACTTTTTTTTTCGTTAAACATTTTTACCCTCTTTGAAAGCGGAAGGTCACAACATTGTTCTTATAAATTTCCTGGTCATTTGGGCATTCGGGGAAATGAAATGGCTGATCGTTTTGGCCACAACAAAGAAACTGTACAACATCTATTCCCTACTCAAATTTGAAACCGAAAGTCAATTGTTATATCAGAAACCTCTGGCAGGAGAACTGGAACGCACAGCCAGATAACAAACTTTTCTTGATCCTTCTAAACCTAAACGTTCCTCTCATCTATCTTAAGTTGTTGCAAGGAAGAAATTGGTTTTTATGCCGGCTGCACACCGGCCATTCGTTTTTAACTCATTCGTACCTTTTAAAGAGAAAGAAGCCCCGTGGTGCATTCCGTGTCATGTGCCACTTACAATGAAACATATTCTTTAGAGTGTGTTGGGGCTTGCATGATGTGAGACAGAAACATTTCACAGCAACGCTATGAAAACCTTGTTCAGAGAGTGTCCCACCTGATGTGATCTTTGAAATTCTGAAGATATTAAGAGATTTTCATCTAATCTGAGAATTTTCAGTGAATGGTATTTTAAAACAATATTTCTGGTGTGTTTTCAGAAGGTGTATGTTAAAGGGTTAATGAATAAACTGTGAGTTGACTTCAACGTGGTGAGAGCCCTGATATGGCGGTCGGCTGAGCTTAAAGCAACATTACCTACCTTACCTAGGTAAACGCTGTTCTACTGAATTCTTAATTGTCAGTGCGCATGCAACTGACGATGCTTGTGTTATCAACCGGAAGAGCTGACCACTCTGACTCTCAAACGTCTCTTGGCCTCCCTCGAACCTTTCAGATCACCAAGAGTAAACGATTAAGTGCCCTTTAACGTTTACTGTAGTCCACTACTTTATGCTATTATCTCTATGTCTGGTACTTTAATTCTCTTTTGTGTCTCCACAGACAGGTCGCCGTATCGTAGACTGGCATCTCTCAGTGACGCGACAAGAGCGAACGAAACGAACTGCCACAGACCAATTCACTTAGCTCTAGAAAGTCATCGAGGCCACAGAGAACACCGACAGAGTGCGCATGGCACAAACCTCCCCTCCTCAACATATAAGCAACGATCGACTCAACTCTCAGGTTGATGACCCCTAGAAGCTTTGGGGGAAAACAGGCGCTGGTAAATAATAGTTCTGCGGATCACAGAAAGGGTGCTCTTATATTATGTGGGCTGCCACGGTGGATGGCCTCACATGACCTGACCGTGAGGTGAACTCCTCTCTTGTTTCCTGCATTGCCATCTCTGATGTCCGGAAAACGAGCTGACCATTGTTTAAGCACGATCAGAACCTCTCCTGGTAATCCTTAGAGCATCCTTGGGAGAGGTCTGTGGCTGCTACTACCCTGTAGGCAGAAATCTTCCAACAGGAGATGAGAACCCGTGTTATAAACGTTTGTCTGCGGCCAAAGAGGAGATGACCAACCGTACATGGTTCGACTACTGCATGAGTTTTGATCTCAGAACAACCACCAGCCATAACCGGACGGTGTCAGTGTCTAGCGCTATATTGATGAAAAACTCCAATTCTTGCACGAATCTTCGGGAAACCTTGATATGTTTGTAGTTGTGTGTTTTGTATTCATTATTCATGTGATCCCTTGTACTCGATTGTCTGGAGATCTGCATACATATTCCACTAAACTTCTGAAACACTTACTGTCCAGTTTTGCGTGGTAGAAACTTATGAATCTGACGAAAAATGAGCACGTTACACTGACTTTTCTCGAATCTTTACTTTTGGGGAGTGTATTCCTGCAGAACGTTGTACCTGAATTTGAGGCGAATTCAAGGTTTTATTTTGACTCTTCTTAAAAAAAACTAGTCCACAGGTTTTAGACATCAGATGCATGAATTTTGTTAAATGTACATACTTACACAATCCTACTGTAGCTTGTGTTCACTTGGCACATTTTTCCCAACCATTGTGCATTGCAGTAGAACGTTCTCCAACCATGTGCATGCAGTACACAGTTCGCTACCGTCACCCGATATTTGTGAAATGTGTGGTTTTTGGCTACTTGTGATGTTTTGCTAAAGTCCAGCGCAAGACCCGTGAAAACATTGGTTAAGAAGAAACACTGTGCTACTACGTCACACTGGATTGCTGACTGTTGCAACTTTTTGGCAAGCATCGTGGCGTTTGGTTGAGAGAGAGAAGTAGAAGAGGCTGAGAGCGGGCGGCGGGCTGGTGAAAACATGGTTGCTCTGCTCGAGATCGAGAAACACTATTGAGAATATCTTCATACTGGATGTACGTGTTGCAACCCAGGTGGAGAGAGAGAGAGAGAGGATAGAGAGAGAGAGGAGAGAGAGAGAGAGAGAGAGAGAGAGAGAGGAGAGAGCAGGGGTGGCGGGGTCGATAGAGGGGTGAGTACGTGTTTTCATGTAGCCTTTGTTGATGATGTATGCGGGGCATCAACCCCAATAACCGCCCTAAAAGTCAGACTCCATTACTACTTCTCTCTACTACGAGTGAACTCACTTCTGTAAGACATGCAATGAGTGGAAGTCTTCCCACTGGTGCAATAGATTGTTTTTTTTGTTTGAGACGTTTTTTGACTTACATTTATGAGGATAGTGGGGTACTCATGAGATGAAAGAGAGAGAGAGAGAGAAGAGAGAGAGAGAGATACGAGAGAGAGAGATGAGAAGAGATGAGAGGAGAGATGGAAGGAGAGAGAGACAGACAGACAGACAGACATATTTGATAAAGAGTCTGCATCTGCATGTGTGCGTGCGCGCGTGCACATGAGAACGATAGATAGATAGAGAGAGAGAGAGACAGAGAGAGAGACGAGAGAGAGAGAGAGAGAAGAGAGAGAGAGAGAGAGAGAGAGAGAATGCAGAGTGTGTGTGTGTGTGGTGCGCGTGTGAAGTGTGTGCTGTTTGAGTGTGTGTGGTGTGTTGCGGTGTGTTAAAAAAAATGTGTGGGTGTGTGTGTGTGTGGTGTGTGTTGTGTGTTGTGTGGTGTGGTGGGGAATACACAGCGGATGAACAAGCTGTTTGTGTTGTTTAATACCCTAAACGTTTCCTCGTGTGATTAACCTCTAGGTCCTGTTTGCGTGTGAAGAAACGGTTTTTATGCCGGCTGCCCACTGGCCATTCGTTTGTAACTCATTGCGTACCTTCTAAAGAGTGAAGAAGCCCCCGTGGTGCATTCCGTGTCATGTGCACTCACAATAAAACATATTCTTTAAGAGTGTTGGGGGGCTTGCATGATGTGAGACATAAACATTTCACAGCAGACGCCATGAAAACCTTGTTCAGAGATGTCCCATCTGATGATGATCTTTGAAATTCTGAAGATGTTAAAGATTTTTCATCTAATCTGAGATTTTTCGGTGCGAAATGAGACTTGAAAACAACACAATCTTTTCTAAATTTCCTATATTCTTCACACCGAAATACAAAATGATATTCATCTTCATTTTCTTTTCTTGAACATATTGGGCAAATCAGATTAATTTCAGAATTTGTAAACCATCTTTTATTGGCATTAAGTCCCATGCTTCTCGTTCGGAATCTAGCAAGTAAGTCTCTGTGCCTCTTACATGATATTATATTCAGGTAACGTTCCGCTTGAAATACATCTTTAAAAGAATGATAATAACATATCACTATGCCAATTTGCATATAAGATGCAATCAGCCTATCTTTAAATTCTGCAAGAAAAAGAGGATTCATCCTCAACATTTTGCATCATCCATATAATGCCAAAACCATTAACTAAAAGCACTTTTTTAACCTCAAAGGCCCAATTTGACGACCAAGTTCTAACTGATTTAATGTCATACAATAAGCCTGCTTATTTAATCTTGACATTGGTAACCGTAACAATCTGAGCCAGTACTTCACACATTTAACCACAGTTATGATAAACAGTGGAAAGCGACCTGTTTCACTCTGACACATTTTATTAGATGCATGTAGAGGCACATTCAAAAAAACGTTTTATGGCAAAATTATGTATCTTTTCCATCTGATTTATTCACATAAATTCCCCAAACTTCCGCAGCATATGTCATTATAGGCTGAACTTGTGTATCGAATAATTTCCAAAACAGCATTGGTTCAATAGAATTAAGTTTTCTCTCATACATCGGCAAATCTCTATTACTCCCCGTTTAGCTTTACGACACATTTCTGACCATCCAACATTTAGGCTCAATTTTGTTGTAAAAATCATGCCAAGATACTTGTAAGAATTTGTAATTGTAATGTTATTGCTCCCATACCACCATTGTTCTCTCTCAGCTAAATACCCACCCTTCCTGAAAACCATAATATTTGTCTTTTCTAAATTGACTTTTAAATCTAATCGATCAGCTTCTCGTTTAAGTAAATTTAGCTGATTTTGTAATCCCACCACAGTATAAGAAAAAAGAATAATAAACGTCATCAGCGAAAAGTAATAAGAAAACTTCAATTGCCCCCCGCAACAAACTGAAACCCATGTTTTCCCTTTTTTTGATATCTCTATAGCTAGCTCATTTATGAATAAAGAAAATAATTGAGGACTAAGAATACACCCCTGTTTAACGCCTTGTGGGCAATCAAAATACTCTGAATAAAAACCTTTTTCACGGACACATGATGTAACTGTATCATAAATAGCTCTTAATGACTTATATAACTTCCCATTCACTCCAGACCTTCTCAGAACGTCCCATAATTTATTCCTGTTAACAGAATCAAAGGCCTTTTTAAAGTCAACGAAGGCTACATAAAATTTGGAGTTGTTCAATAAATACCTTTGTACCAAAGTAAAAACAGAGTAAATATATGATCAACAGTACTGTAATCCTTTCTGAAACCTGCTTGCTTGTTCTTCCATTATTTTTTCTCTCTTGTAGCCCATGTGACTAAACGTCTATTCAGAATGTTGGTATATACTTTCCCTAATACACTGGTCAAAGAAACTCCCCTGTAATTATCCGGTTTATTTACATCGCCTTTCTTATGAATAGGTACTATTATTGACTTGGACCATTCTCGTGGGAAAACACCATTGTCAAACAATTCATTAAAAAGCTTAACCAGGAAATCACTAATGACATCAGAAGCATATTTAAGCATTTCAGCTATGATCTTATCAGGTCCCCCACTTTTACCTTGTTTTAACTTATCAATACTACCTAAAATTTCTTCTTTTGTTATGGGGTCTTCAAACAAGGGCTCATGGGAATAATTGTCTAAATTCTCAGAAGATTCCTCAACATGATCATCAACTCCGGATTCACCAAAATTATGAAAAACTTCAAAAAAGTGATCATACCAAAGATCTATAGGGATTTCATTACACACAATGTTTTTTCTGTTAATTGAGCGAATTGTTGACCAAAAGTATTTATGATCACTAATTGACTCCTTCAGCTTTCTTAATCGAGATTCATCATGTCTCAACTTTTTTTCTTTCCGTAAATCCTTATATTCTTTTAACTCATTAACATATAGCAGTTTCCGCTCGACAAGATTGGTTTTTGAACGCAGATAAGATCTAAGCCGTCTTTTAACTGAACGTTTTTTTTTTCCTACACTCATCATCAACCAGTCATCTTGATTACGTTTCTTTTTACCTACCATTCTTATCATGCATGCTGCTGCTCCATATAAACCCTTCACAAAGGTCGTAATACTCTCATTAATATTAGTGGTAATAAGGGACATAGATTTCTGTAAACATTCTTTGAAATCATCAGAACATATTTCATCTTTATATTGCTGCATGAATTCATGAGACCATACCACCTTTTCCTCTTCATGCACAATAGGTTCCTCACTCACTAGATCAGACTCAATTTTAAAGCGTAGTGTTACAGGCAAGTGCCAGGACAACACGAAGTCCTCAACACTCAAATCACAATAATTAAATAGATCATAGGAAACAATAAAGTAATCAATAACACTGCTACCTGCAGGAGAAATGAATGTAAATAGACCTTCCCTATCTCCAGAACAGCTACCATTCAAGATTCTTAAATCAAGAGACAAACAAAAATCAAGAAGTGAACGACCAAAATTATTAATTGTAGTATCTTTTGACACACGACTACGACTCTCATTCACCCTCACACATATCAGAATCCATAAAAAGAATCAAAACCAATAACGAAATCATCCAAATCCTGTTCTCCCAATTGTTCTTGGCCTGTTCGAGCGTTTAAATCGCCACAGATCATAATGTAAATATCATCTCTATCTAGTATGTGTGACAAGCTTTCTTGTAAATAAACAATTCTGTCCTTGATTTTCTTTTTCATTGTATGCTGGGCTTCCTTCTGGGGGTATATAGCATGCTACTAATAATACATCTTTCTCGCATCCAAACAACAATTTATTGATCTTTAAAACAAGAGCATTCTCACAATTAACGTGTATTTGCTTAACAAAATGAGCAAAACTTTTTCCTGACTAAAAGTAAAACACCTCCAGAGTGTCTGCCATGCACAGATAATTTTCTAGCCAGTGTGCGACAAACTTTTACATAATCACAAAACACAAAGGAGAAATCAAACGTGCTCCCAGCAAACGTTTCCGTAAGGCAGACAACATCAAACAAATTCACATAATTAACAAAAGATGCATCAAACATTTTGGAGGAAATACTTCCACATTATAGAAAGGAAAGAAAACTGATAAGATGGATGGTCTGACAAATCTCATTTCTTTTCATTGGCAGATGACCGCAAAGATCTTTGAAAGTTAGAATTTCCCGACTTTGCACAAACTTTCTCTCGTCGTTCGTTGTCCCCCACCATCCCCCTTCCCCTGGGTCTCATTTCCAGCCCGTGCTTGCCACGCGCTGAGCCAGTTTGTGTCGAATGCGCTGGGCCTACCCTTCCACGACCTTCACCTTTACTGACGTCACTTGCAAGCAATGGGGAAAGCCCCCTCCACTCACATTGTTAGAACTAACAGACCGAGTGGAAGTATGTTCCGATATCAACTCTGATTTCGACTGCATTTGCATTTTGATTGGATCTCTCGCGATTCCGAAAAGCATACTGCGCGAATCTGTCACGATATGCACGATCTTCACTCGCGCCAGGGAAGAAAACAGAGTTTTTGACGAGGAGGGCATGTCATTGGAATCGCACTTCTCACGCTCACCTTGCACGACTTGTGCATAGCTGCGATTGCCTGTTTGTTTTGGATGGACCTCCATCACCCCCTTTACAAAGTATGCCACCATCCCTCGCCGTTTCGCGTCCGATACAATCTGTGCTTGGTGATGTGTTAGATCGTTCGCGATATTAACGCCCTTCAATCGCAGTTTTTCACGAAGCTGTTTATCACGTAGAATTCTCATCTTGTTCCCCCAATCCCTGAACTTTGCTATTATGGGCCTGGGGTTTCCCTTCCCCACACATGATGAGCACGTACAATGTCATTCACACTCCATTCATTATCACCATCCACACTGTTTCAACACATCCACGATCATTCTGGCACATTCCTCATGACCCTCTCTCCCTTCACCATCATTGTGGGAAATTCCAAAGAACCTTAGATTGTCTCTTCTGGAAAAGCCTTCCAAGCGATCTAGCTCTCTGTGTACCCCCTCCAGTTCTTCCCTCAATTCCCCCACCACATCATACACTTCTTCGGTTTGCTCTTCGGTTTGTGTGAAGTCTCTCGCCATATCAGTAACCACTGCACAACAGTCTTTTATGTTCCAGTTCCATATTGTCACAGCGCGCTGGGAAATCATTGAACCTTTTTCACTACACTTGCCAGTTCAGTTTTGATATGCTCGAGATCACACATCATCTTCTCTGTCTGCTGCTGCTGTTGTCTGATCGGGCATTCAGTATCTCATGGCTAACATCGGGATCCATGCCACTTGCCTTACTGGTCGTTTCGTTCATAATTTCGGCCGTTTCCGTGCTGTTGTCGTTTTGATCAGGGGCCCTGGATTCTGAGAAATATCCTTCGCCAGCAACAAACAACCAGAAAACGAGGGACTGTCACCGCCAGTGTCATCAGCCAAACACCTGTCGCTATCGTCGCTATATCGCCAACTTGAACAGACACGAGCACTCCATGTCCCCCTCATTCCCCACTTTACTCTTGACCCAGCCGTTACCGAGCATGCGACAATGTGTCCTGTCATCAAGTTTCTTTCCGGTTAGAGCTTTTCATAACGTTGTCTTTGG
>JADBJO010031535.1:12500-16649 GCA_016801955.1 Conus betulinus | reverse complement strand
CCCGCCTTGCAGATTAGTTTCTTTCTGGCCACCTCCTTGCCTAGAGTCTCTCAGTCACCTCACTCTCCAGGTAGACAAAGTTCTCCTTGGGACACTCTGACACACAGATCTGAAAGAACACCGACTTTTGGGTCAAGACATCTCAATCTTTCCAGGGTAAAAAAAAAAAAGAAAAACAAAAAGCCCTTTTTACAACTCATCTGGCTGTATCTGCTTTTTAACTATGTATCTGCATGTATCTATCCATCCACCATTGCCCATCACGGTCGACCCTACATTTCATTTGCATGCAAGTTATTTGGGAGGTTTGTGTGTTCAGACACAGTATCTGGATGGGGTCTGCTACAGCAGAAGTGGCTGCGGTTTGTGAAGTGTTTCAATTCACGTTCTAAAAGTGTTTTTTTTTTATTTTTTAACATCATTTTTCAGTTCTTATCATGACAATGAGAGACAGTAACCAGGACTATGATGGTGGATCATCTGGTGGCCCACACACAGCAAATCTGTAACAGCAGCTCAGAAAGCAGTGTCCACTGCACAAGTGTGTATGCACTTGTTTTGAACTCTGGAGGTGGTGTGTGAGAAGATCAATACATGATAAGTCCTAGCTGTCTTACCAGCTCATTTAAGATTTTCAGTCTGAAAGGCAAGTGACTACTACAGTAAATTTTAAACATCAACATCTAACAAACGCCTGTTTGTACAGCAAACTACATTGACTACCAGACTTGTACTCAAAAATCTAACTACATTCACCTATGAAATATTTACTCATAATCTAGTGTGATTCGGACTTAAAATATTTTTCATTAATACTTCTACAACAGTGTCCCAGTTTCATAAGTTTGTCCAGTGTTCCACAAAATCAGTTTGCTTGTTATACAACTGGTAAGTTAAAAACCCCATGGAAAGTAAATTGAATCATTTAACCTTTTGCCTCGGCTGTGTGGTAACAGTGGACATCCTTTCCACTTGACTACCAAAGCTATCCAAGTGTAGAGCTACATGTCCAAAGCCACGACTTGTTCATTTTCACACAGCACTGTGGAAAGACAACAGCCAACTCACTGTGTAAGTAGCTTCCCCTGAAACTCTCAATCTTGACCATGCAGGATCTACCAGTTTGCATGGGGAAAACTTCTCCATGCCTTGTTTTGGACATATCAATGACTTGTGTCACCATAGTGAGACATATCAAAGGCTTGTGTCACCATAGTGAGTCATATCAAAGGCTTGTGTCACCATAGTGAGACATATCAATGACTTGTGCCACCATAGTGAGACATATCAATGACTTGTGTCACCATAGTGAGTCATATCAAAGGCTTGTGTCACCATAGTGAGACATATCAAAGGCTTGTGCCACATAGTGAGTCATATCAAAGGCTTGTGCCACATAGTGAGACATATCAAAGGCTTGTGTCACCATAGTGAGACATATCAAAGGCTTGTGCCACATAGTGAGACATATCAAAGGCTTGTGTCACCATAGTGAGTCATATCAAAGACTTGTGCCATATAATGAGACATATCAAAGGCTTGTGCCACATAGTGAGTCATATCAAAGGCTTGTGCCACATAGTGAGACATATCAAAGGCTTGTGCCACATAGTGAGTCATATCAAAGGCTTGTGCCACATAGTGAGTCATATCAAAGGCTTGTGCCACATAGTGAGACATATCAAAGGCTTATGCCACATAGTGAGACATATCAAAGGCTTGTGCAATAGTGTGAGACATATCAAAGGCTTGTGCCACATAGTGAGACATATCAAAGGCTTGTGCCACATAGTGAGACATATCAAAGGCTTGTGCCACACAGTAAGACATATCAAAGGCTTGTGCCACATAGTGAGACATATCAAAGGCTTGTGCCGCACAGTGAGTCATATCAAAGGCTTGTGCCACCATAGTGAGTCATATCAAAGGCTTGTGCCACACAGTGAGTCATATCAAAGGCTTGTGCCACATAGTGAGACATATCAAAGGCTTGTGCCACATAGTGAGTACAAATGGCTGAACACCTTTCTTCCCACTTGAAAAAGTGACAGAGTAAATAATGCCGTATTTGACAACAAGGATGATGATTTTGAAGCCAAAAACATCCAGCTGAGGGACGTTAAGAGCAGGGATGGACATAGGTCCTGATTATCGGGCCAATTTGTATAAATCTAATAATGGAGAGGACTGAATTCTGCATGCTTACATTTTGAACACTAAGTATTCTAAAGTTTTGTGCAGCAGATCATGATTTTCCTAGCTTTCATTGACCAAAATTGTTTCATATGGATTAAACTGTTCATTTTTTCATTCTTTCACACACTTCTATGGTCTGTTGTGGACAGATTTTGATAGCTTATCAACGATAATAATTCAAATCATTTAAGAAAAAGTGACCCCTGTCCCTCATGAGGCTCCAGACGCCATTACAATATAAAAGCTGAACGTTGAAGAATGAACAGAAGAAAAGGAAACACATAAGATTAAAGCATATAGGTAAACTATAACACCACAAGACCAATATACATTTAAAAACATAGAATTATACATGCAGAGAAACATAATCATCCCCTACACTCTTTCCCTACATTGTCTCCCCTCTCACTCTCCCTCCTCTCTCCAGCACACACACACACACACACACACACACACACACACACACACACACACACACACACACACACACACATTCACACGCACACACACCATCCAGGATAAGACATAACAGCAGACTGACAGTGCTTCTCCTTCTTCTGCTCCCTAACGCCATGGGAAGTCAGTGAGGCACCACACAGAAGAATACGTCATCAGATTCCTCCAGTTCTATCGGCTGTGTACCAAAGCTTGTGCCCTTCTGCACATGGTTTCCCTGTCCATTCTGCAATGCTGTCGGTCAAAATGGTCATTCCTGTGTGTTACGCAATCAGACAATGTTCCATGCTTCCATCAACAAAAGATGTTTCTCACCTGAGGGGTAGGACAGCCCAGGACAACACTGGGGCCCATCTTGGCGCACTGCAGGATGTCGAAGAAAAACAAGTAGGGCTTGTCCCTGCCAGCACACCAAAACTCCAGGATAAATGGAAGAATGGCAACACATTGATAACACACTACTTCAGTGATAATGTAGACCGATTCCAGAATGCTCCATGGTATCAAAATCAAGGAAAAGTGTGCTGTCTTTAGACTCTGACAAGTTTCAAGACATTGGTCCTTGGAACACTTGTGAGAGGGGGCAATAGGGTCTACCTAACGAAAAACTGCCAGTGTTCCCAGAGAACACTGTAAACACACAGGATTTCATGTACTGTCGCCTTCAATTCCCTAAGCACTAATCGATTGAAAAACTACCACAGAATCTTCATTATAATCGTTTCAAAGTGAGGAAACTGCCAGCGGAAATTGAAAAAAAAAAAAAAGAAAAATTACTATTCCATAGAATGAAAGAAAGCAAACAAATTACAATCCAAACACACATTTTGACATCTTCAGTTTTCAGCCAAGAGTAATAACCTTCAAGACAATGAAAACAAAGAACAATCATGTATCTCCTCAAACCGGGCCCGATATGAAGTGATTGTTCCTTCTTCATTTTCATTGCCTTGAATGTTATTTTGTCTTGCCTGATAAAGGCCAAAGAGGTTGAAACATTTTTTTTTAACCGCAGTTTTCCCTTCACTGTTACAGTTAGAGTAGTTGCCTCATTATCCCCCTGTTAATCTATTTTTACAGATATGCAGGGATTTTTTCAACTACAAGGACACAGAAGCTACCATCCCCTTTTGGACTCCAGATAGATCATGAACATGACTCAGAAGACCTATTCACTTTCAAACTGCTTCATTTGTTTCTCCATATAAATAACAACATTCCAAAGTTTGACAGTTTATTCAGTGGCAAACAGATTTTTTTACTATTAGAATTTTTCTTTTTTTTTTTTATGTATGTTTCCTGGTTGGCTGTTTGAGTTTGTTGTTCCTCATCTTTCACAATTTGTGATATACTTTCAAAGTGCTCATCTTTCACAATTTGTGATATACTTTCAAAGTGCTAAGTAGGTCAGTCTGTTACCAAGTCTACAAACTCAGGAACTGATGAACTAGCAGCTCAAGAGGAACAAACACTTCAAAATGGTTACGCCAGCAAAAC
>JADBJO010031535.1:0-7500 GCA_016801955.1 Conus betulinus | reverse complement strand
ACCTGGGGGGGGGGGGGGGGGGGAGAGAGAGAGAGAGAGAGAGAGAGAGAGAGAGAGAGAATCGAACAAAAACAATCAGTAAAAATAAAGGTTTAGGAAAAGTATCACCTGTGAAAATAACGTCCATAAGTGGACAGAGCAAGAAAATGAGAAAGCGGAAGATGGAGACAGTCTTTACAGACAGAGAGAAAGAGATAGCACCAGCCAGATAGGAGAAGCCCCCAAACCAATGACATTGAGGTTGCCAAGACAACCAGACCTAAAACTCATTAGCCGCCAGGACTTGGTGGAATCATGTTTCTGGCAATGACAGATAATGGATCACCTCCATGTCAGGGTCTATTCCATACAGCTTTTCCACCACCACCACCACCACCCATCCCCACCCCCCTTCACTCAGGCAAGACCTGAATCCTGGCTAATGGTCATTCACATTTCTCTAATGATCGTGTTATCAGTGCTGCGCATGCGTGCAGTGTTACCATGGAAACACACCCGCCTACAAACACACACTGAGCCTGTAAATGTGTGCAAACACAGGTGTATGTGAGCAAACACTCATGCTTGGTCTCTAAACCATGTGACTGTCAGAACCAGACTATAGTCAGATGAATTTTAAGTGATGGAACAAAATTACTCACATTGGTACGAACATGTAGGGACACACACACACACACACACACTCACATACATACACACACTCACATGTGCACACATACACACCATACACAAGACATGCAGATATACACACAATCATAGACACAATACATAAATTCACACATGTATACATCAACTTGCATGCACAGCCCTACACATGCGTGCTTGTACATATGCAAAAGCACACAGGTGTGACTGAACCATGCATCAGCTCCAATCCTCATGAGCACAAATGAGCATTTGTACACGCACACATGCTGGGAAAATTGAAATGTAATGAATATATGTATTTTAAGTCACATGTCTAACATCAGTGATGATAACAATCTCTACATTCATGACATTCATTTACTGTGTGAGAAATAATTTACTGATTTCAACTGCTAGCCTACAGAAAGATTACCTGAGTGATCTCTCTCTCTCTCTCTCTCTCTCTCTCTCTCTCTCTCTCTCACACACACACACACACACACACACAGGCAGGTACACACACACACACACACACACACACATACAGGCAGGTACACACACACACACACACACACACACACACACACACACACACACACACACTCCATTTAAAGCAACATTTGAACATTTCAAAATCATACGGTCTAACCCCACAGAAAACCCCATAAATGCTAAATCACAATTCATTCCAAGGAAAATATGTTCAACTTCTTATAATCCTCCACTACAAAGACGCCCTGACAGACTACCACAATACACTGGGCCTTGGGTCGAGTTCAGTGACAACTGTTTGAAGAGGGAGTCCAATAAAATGTGTTCGTCATAAACATGGCTGTCAACCTCCCTGGGGGTTAACTTAGAACTCCTGTTGGGTGAGAGACTACACAAGATCTGTCCTCAGATCTTGGAGATGGTCAGTGTATACCGAGTCCTCAGAAGCTGAAGCTGAGGCATTTTTCTGACAGGAAACATCAGGGGGCATACATCAAAGACTGGCATTCAACTTAGGACACAAGGATCAGGAACAAAAGTATAGGAGGCAGTTTCAAAGCAAGGTGACCACAGGCGGAAATTAAAGCATATTTCGACGGTAAAGTATAGTAAATCTGCCAGATGAAAGGGGCAAACAAAGTACAAGACAAAACATGATGTGTTTTGACCTCTTAGGGTCTTCTTCTGGCAAGATACATAACATTCAGGACCATGAAAATGAAGAACAAGCAATCACTTATCATCTCAAATTTGGCGCAAGATGGGCACCGAATGAAAACGAGGCCGTTTGAATTTAAGAAGTTAAGTGATTGCTTGCTTTTTGTTTTCATGGTCCTGAATGTTGTTTATCTTGCCTAAAGAAGACCGAAGAGGTCCAAACATGTCATGTTTTGTCTTGTCATTTGTTCATCCCTCTTATCCAGTGGATTCATTTTAATTTCTTTCTAAACCATAGGAGGTTTGAGTTTCTTGCTCCCTTAATCTATTTTCTCCTTTTTTTTCTAAGTTCTGAAAATACAGTTTAAAAAGAAAAAGAAAAACTAGATTTTAAACTGGCAAAACTGAAGGAAAAAAAAACAAAAACAAAAACTGCCAATTCAACATCCACAAACAGTACTTTAAGCCACTACATGAGGTCCATCAAACCAACTCTGTACGGTCACAACACATCATGTACTGTGTACAAGCACTCAAGACCTCAACAGTGCACTGGGTTCATGTGCAGATCAGATCAGCCAAGTCCCATACACGAGTCCCTGCTCACCTTCAACCTACAACTTTAATATTAAAAGACCTGTTGTGTGGATACCAAGACTAATGTGTACAGGGTGACACCTTCCCAGAGAAACACAGCTCCCTACAGCAAAAATGCCATCTGGCGCATATGCATGTCTTCCATGACAATGACCATGCAGACAAACAATGGTTGAAACAATCGACAAAAGGTGGCTGTGATTGGTATAAAGCTTGTTCACCTTTCAGGCTGACCAAAGAGAATGAAAGGATTGGTCTGCTTCACCCTGCCCGCTAAGCAGAGTTTCTGCTAACCCGTTTCCCCCAAAAAAAATATGCTGGAGGGATGTTTGTTTTTTTCATGCTGAATAACTTGACACAGCTCCCGTTCTTCTCAACAGAAAAAAATTTTACTATTGCTATCTTTTATCTCAGATCCACGTAAAGCAGGGAAAAAAGTTGATTTCTCCACACGCAGCATTTTGGTCAGCTGACTGACAATACTACAGCCCTAGGGCCTGGGATTCACTCCAACAGTGTCATAACTGTCATTCCTTCCCCCTCGTCCCCACCCTCCCCAGCACTGTACATGATCAAAATCAAGATGAAAGCGAAAAAGGTGGGGGTGTGTGTGTGATCTTCCTTCTGATAACAATCAGACGTGAAAGAAAAAACAACCAATCAACCAAGCAAAATGCAAGAGACAAAAGTTTCAAACCACACACTGAAACAAAAGTGTGGCACATAAAAACAAAAAAATTCCGCTATAAAAAAACAGCCTGAAACAAATAAGACATCAGTCCCCTTGTCAACATTAGAACACTAATATGACAAAGTGTAAAAAAAAAGATTTTTTAAAGTGTACAACTTAAAGGAACAAAGCATGTAAATTTTTATATTGACCTGCTAAACAAAACAAAAACAAACAAAAACACACACACACACAAAATGGCAGACAAGAAATCACAAAGTGAACTAAACGGCAGTCGGATTCTTGCCAACAGAAACACACACATGAAGTCGACGGGCAGTGCTCGCTTAATGGGAAGGAATTTGGTTAAGTGCTCAATCCAGGTTGTAAAAGACGTCACACTTTCTAGGAAAAGACAACCTGCAAAAGGCAGTGACATTTAAAGATGGCACATTAAAGATGGCGCACTAAAAAAAAAAAAAACAACAAACAAAAAAAAAAAGCAATCAACCACACACACAAAAAACAATCTGAATCAAGTGGCAGTCACACATTAAGGAAGTCTGAACAGCGACACAACTGGCAGAAGAGCAATACTTGTTTCCTGAACAGTTGAAGCACATTATCAACTACTGAAGTCAAGAACAGTGACAACATCTTGCTGAAACAACTGACCTTTGTTACCAACTGGACCAAGAGCAATGGCTGCCAGCCTTCTGAGACCAAAACAGATGTCTGGTGATGCAGTGTGATACTAGACTTTGACTGAAAGCATCTGGACTCCTGTTCAAAGCAAACTGATCACTGATGGGCTAACAGGGAAAACCTGTCTTCCACCATGTATCCCATTGCTGGCATGTGTAGAACACCACTTCGGCTGTCCTACGAAATGCTTTATCATCCTTTTCAAAAATCTAACTCCTAAACTTTACCTCCAACCCCTCTCCCTACCTCTTCCTCTCCCTCCCTTTTTCTCCACAAATTTGTCCAATTCAGAATTCTCTTTTCACCACAATGGGGATTTCCAGAATAAAACAGGAATAATATTTCTTTTGAAGTTGAGAGAGCTGAACACCATGATGCCTGACACCACGAACAACTATGGCTGAAACACACATATACATACTACTTTGGTAAAACAGATTTGACGCCACTGACCTTAGTGATCACCTTTCACTCATTTGGCTCTGCAACTGAACGCCTCTCTATACTTTTACCCTACCATTAAAATTAAATTGTAAGCCACATCCCTTGGCACCATTCCCGATGAATCTCCTCAAAAAAAGTTGGATGCAAACAAACAGGTTCTAGCCGGGTCAGTGGGTCAACCATTATTGCTGTCTCAATCCAAGGGTCCGGAGTTTAATCCCTCCCTTCAGATGATATCCAGGGTAGTGGGGGTCTCTTCTTTTATGTTCACTTCCCTGCAGACCCTGACCCCCTCCAAGTCCTTCAGATGTGACTCTAGAGTAAGGTCCCATGTATGCAAGCTGATGTATTAAAAAAAAACAACAAAAAAAAAAACAGAAAAAAAACGGTTGCATTCAGGTTAAATCCCGTACCACCCTGCCTTGACGTCTTTTCACCTTTGTGCATCAAAACAATGAATGCCAAGTCTTAAGAAAAAAAGAAGGGGGGGGGGAGGGAATGAAAAAAATGACAAGCACACAGATGCTCAAATGTTATGTCTCACAGGAAATTAGTACATATTTGACACAGGAATGTCTTAATTTGGGTCGAGTGCATGACCAAGTAGGGGACGTAAACCCTTCATCTCATGACTGCCATTTGATCTCAGAGGAAAAGACAGTGAAATAAACAAACATGAAATTCCAAACAAATCATCCAATTCAAACTGCATAAACAAGGAACTCAACACACATCATCAAACAAAAGAGAGGCAGCACAGCAAAGACTAAGTGCAGCAACACTCCTAATCGTACCAACATCCGCTTCAAAGAGTCCTGTGGAGATGCTGAAAGAACAACAATGGTTATTATTTTTCACAGACATGCACACCACTCACATATGCTATGGCATGATGATTCACAACAAGTTACACCTCCACCACCACCACCACCAGCAACAACACAAGAAGTTACTATCAACCATGGGATGAAGAGATTTCTCACATGTGATAGAAAAAAACAGTGTTGGATGATGCAAAAATGTCAAATGTCAGATGTGGGTACATTTTTGTCACACAGTTCTCTTCTGTCATTTTTGTATGATCTCACAAGACTAACCAGGACTTCAATTACTGTACACAACGTTGACACTTGATCTTGTGGAGGATGATCTCAACAGGAATATGACTGTTCTTCTGTCCGTCTACAAGACCCATAGCATGACATTAAGTTTTGAGAATTTTCATGTTTTGGGAAACGGATGGTTAGCCTACCTCTTTACAAAACCCCCTCTCTACAAAGCCTGAATCTTTTTATCATTTTCATGGCTGTTGTAGCAAGGTTCCTCTGTACTAGAAAACACTTCTAATGGAAACAGGATTTCGCGACATCTGATATTTTGACAGCATTTTAAAGAAATTATTTTGTACAGAAATTTCCTCTACATTCTTGCAATACACAACGTACAATGGGCCCAAGATTCATGCTGAGCCAATGGCAGAGCAACAGAAGCAGAACCTGATAATTCTGCCGGAGCACATACATCCATAGAGTCACTGCACTCCAGTGTAGCTGTTGAGTCAGGCTGGTAGTTCTCTATGGCTGGGATATCAGCAATATTACCATTACCATCTATCGGCTCAGTTTGAATCCCAGCCCGGGCATTATGAAATTTCGGAATTCACTTCAGCTGGGGGGTGAATGAAGAAAAAAAAAAAAAAAAAAAGTGTGAAAATCCATACAGCACAACTGTGTGTACATGTAGCATCTCCACCAATGCACTTTAGTATGTGTAGCCGCAGTTCGCGCCACCACTGCCACCCCCCCCCCCCCCCCCCCAATCTTCCCCCGCCACCTCCACCCCGGCGTCCCTCCTCCCGTGCCAATGCTACTTTTGCTGAACCATTACACTGGAGTTTTACTACACTTTACCAATGACAAGACTGTAAGTCTTTAGCGTTACTCCACGTTCGCACAGTACTGCATGTAAAAATATCGCTTCCCGACAAGAACACCGGATTAAAAGTTCGCTGTTATCGGCCCCTTTTCCATTAGTTTGCAGTCTACCTTTACACCCCGCCTTCTCTCCCCATCAGGATCTCTCTCATGGGGTGCGCATATGCCCCTCGTATGCGTGCATGGCTAAAATAGCCTGTGAAAGGAAAGACCCGCATTTCAAATGCCACAGTACTCTCGTTTCTATCGCATACACACACACACACCACACACACACACACACACACACAAGCGGCGCGCGCACACACACAACACACAACACACACACACCACACACACACACACCACATACACACACACACACACACACACACACACATTATCCGCGTCTGAAGACTCCGGGCCGCAGTTGCATCGCTTCTTTCACAGAGTGTGAACACACATACACACACGCGCGCGCGCGCGCGCGCGCCTTCCACTAACGGGACAAACGCAGTCAAAGGGTCCCAAAGACCTGATGAAACGTCCAAGGCTGGAGAAAAACCTTGCGGAAGACGAGCGAGGAACAACGAAAGGAGGGCAGCAGGCCAAGCTGGCGACCCTGACACTGCGCATCTTACGTTCAACTATCATCCATGTGAAGTCTTTGTCGCTGTAGTCTGACCCTTGATGGACAGGTGCAGTAAAACTACGTGCACGGCAGCTCGAAAAACACATGGACGGAGATGAGAGAGAAGGGCGTCGTCTATCAGTTTCTGTGCGTGCTTGCATGTGTAATGTGTGTGTGTGAGTGTGTGCGCGCGCGCGCGCGCGCGTGTGTTGTGTGTGTGTGTGTGTGTGTGTGTGTGTGTGTTGTGTAAGTCAGTGTGTAATGTGCGCGCGCGCACGTTTCTCTGGTGTGTGTGTGTTGTGTGTGTGTGTGTGTGTGTGTGTGTGTGAGAGAGAGAGAGAGAGAGAGGGGGGGGGGAGAGAGACAGACAGACAGACAGACAGAGTGTTTAAAAACTCAAACTAAGTAACAGTCCCCCAAACAAGAAGTTAATCAAAAGCAAAAGAAAACAAGACAAAATACCCCGGCGATGGCATATCATACACAATTAACAAGAAATGAAATGAACAATGTGGAACAAAATGTCTATCGTCTGGTCAGGCACATACTTCCAAGTAAAGGCCTACTGACCCACTGTAGGCCCAAATCAGGCAGCCACCCACCTTGACCCACATCTTACGCTAATTACTGCTCGAGGGAACCTGTTTTTTTCTTTATAGCATGTGCGTTTTGTGGGGGATGAGGGGGTTGGGGGTTGGGGTTGAGGACGGGGTGGGGGAAGGGAGAGAGAGGTGCTTACCACAGACGACCTAAAGGTAGGGCCA